>LLCB01000238.1:0-93201 GCA_001414345.1 Hymenoscyphus infarciens | reverse complement strand
GGGGGGGGGGGGGGTGAGTATGTTTTTATATATATTATGTGCCCCTTTTCTAGCTATTCCTCATACTTTCCACTCCAAACTCCCTCCTCATATCCAAACATTTATTCAATATGATGTTCCAAGACGCCCTTTTTCTGGCGTCGCTCGCATCTGTGGCATCAGCTCATACCATCTTCTCGCAGCTCGTCGCCGGAGGAACAACTTATCCCGTCAGTTACGGCATCAGAACTCCAAGCTACGATGGCCCAATCCAAGATGTAACAAGTCAAGATGTTGCTTGCAACGGAGGTCCAAACCCAACGATGTCCTCGTCCGCAATAATCAATGTCACGGCTGGCGAGACGGTCAAAGCATCATGGCGACACACCCTCACCAGCACTGCGTCCGATGTCATTGACCCTTCCCATAAAGGTCCAACAATTGCCTACCTCAAGAAAGTCACCGACGCAACGAAAGACCCAGGCGTAGGATCTGGCTGGTTCAAAATCCAAGAGCAGGGCTACAATCCATCCACACAAAGTTGGGCTGTGACGGAGCTCATTGCCAATGCTGGCTTGCAGAGTATTACCATTCCATCCTGCATTGCAGATGGCCAGTATCTGCTCCGCGCAGAACTCATTGCTCTCCACGCTGCGGGCTCTTCGGGGGGTGCTCAACTATACATGGAGTGTGCTCAGATAAATGTTAAGGGCGGGAAGGGCACAGCAACGCCGAGTACTGTTTCGTTTCCTGGGGCATACAAGGCAACTGATCCCGGAATTCTTATCAACATTTATCAAACACTCAGCAGCTACACCATACCTGGGCCAGCTTTGTTCAAGTGTTGAGAGTGGTAAAGGTATGGGGAAATGTTGTGGTCACTTTGCATTTTTAACTCTGTTCATTGCTTCTGTCAATATTGGAAATTAATTCGTCTATTTTGTTCAGTACGTGCCAGCATGCGCAATTTAATCTGTCCGATTCGACTGCCACGACGAGATATGTGCCTGTGGTGTCGGGTTAGATCATTTTGCTGTGGCCTCATCTAGCGAGGAACGACTCGTTGTCAAGTTGAGCGCGGGGTTAAGTTGGGGTTATAGTATTCGCGTGTTTGTACATATTGTTAGTTCTGTTGAAGGACGTCTTAGCTAGTTACTTTAACCTCTGGTTGTTTATATCCCCTTAAATACAAGTCCTTTCCATTGTCCCAAGTGGGCTATCAACCTTGTGGTTCTGTTCTTAAGCCACGCTCTACAGGGTTTATTTGCCAATTTCCAGTCTCCTCTGCGGGGCAACAGCGTGTTAGTTCACCGCGCCGTTAGACGCCTCCCAAGTTGGTAATCCTCACACTCTTTTCCACTTCTAGTACGATGGAGCCATTATGAAACCGTACCAAAACTCCATTTATTTCAACCCATCGATTATATACACATACAGAGGTTCTATGATCCCCCCATCCATCTCCCTTTTCTCATCCCATCAGTTGATGTGGATTCTCCACAACTCCCTTGGCGAGTTTGGAATGAACCCAGATCTAGTATGCATCATACTAATATTATCACTCAATATCAAATCTCCTTCAATCCACTCATGATAATAACAGACTCTGCGGTCATACAGAAGACTATCTATCACATTAGTAATATTCTTACTCTCCACCACACTAACATCGTCGATGGTGACTTCTGTTGGATCGAAGATTGTTCTAGATGTTGGCCAGGGTTCGTGGTAGCGGATGCATGGTGTTGAGAGGGTGGGGTGGGGTTCTACGAGGGGAAGTCGACGGATTATCGCGTTGTCGAAGGCGGTTGTTGAGACGGTCCAGGTGTGCTTTTGGAGTGTTTCGAGGGTGTAGGGTTTGGGGAGGAGGGAGAAGAGGAGGCGGGAGGAGGCGATGAGGGTTAGGCCGCAGGCTTTTGGTGAGGGGGTTGCGACCGTGAACCATTGGAATCTGCATCTTGGTCAGTACCATAGGTATCTTCAGTCTGGAGGTGGGGAATATACTTCGGTGGTTGAGGTACTACTTTATCCTCGCCATTCTCATCCTTCACAATAGTCGTCTTGAACAGGCCGTCGAAATGGAAGGGCATTGGCTCAGCGCTCAAAACGTTGTTCAGTCCTCCACCTTCACTACCTGCATCCTTGACGACCAACACTTCCCCGAATTTCCAGGGCATCACATCGCCCATCTCCCTCGCTTTCCTAGTGAACAATGATAGATCAGTGGTATTCTTAAACCCCCTTAACACAATCGGAGAATTGTATTCCGCCAGCTTCCTAATCTTCTGCATATTGATAACCTCCATTCCCAGTTCCTCCACTTTAGTCTTCGGGCTCACAACCACACCACAGGGATGAATTGGCAAAACATCGATTTCTACACCTTCCCAGCTGTATAAATCGGACTTCTTTCGGTAGTATGAGGGTCTATCATTTCGATAGATCAATTCATAAGATGGGTCAGATGAGAAGGCTGATTTATGTGCGAAGCGCCAGCTTCCATCGAGTTCATAGGCGGGGGAACAGTGCCAGGGTGTTGTGTACGAGGTTGCACCGTTGAGGAGGGTGATGGGGAGTTTGTAGAGGGACTCGGATTCGTGGATTGAGATGCGGATGGAGGTTGGGAAGGTGGATTGGAGGGCTAGTGCGAAGGCCTAGAATAATCTTGGGTCAGTTCTTCTTTCTCTGAAGTCTTTTTTGGAATTGCTTACAGCTCCTCGTTCGATCATTTTCTTTGCGACTTTCTCGTTCATTTTTTTCACTTGGCTTTTACTTTTCCCCTGTCTGGTTGGTTCGTGGTTCAAATCAGTGGCGAGGAATTTTATGTATCCACGATATGTCATTAGCGAGTTGATTTGATGCTTCAATTCGTGGTTGACGTCGAAGTCCTTTGGTAGATATTTGGCGACCATTTCGGATCTGTACCAGCTAGCGTTGGCGAGGTAGTCTTCTAAGGTTTTTGGTTCTAGGCAATCGTCTGATATGAGCTTGCTGAGACGCGCGAGAGAAATGTGGGGGAATTTTTCGGCAGCGAGCGCTCTGAGGCAGGTTCCGTAGTTCCATACTTCTGTTTCGGTTACGCCTAGAATATCTAAGATTCTTTGTCAGTTCCAGTTGATCTTCTTATTAGTTGAGAGATATGCCAAGCAACTCACCATTATACACAAGTCCATCCGAAACAATACTCAGGGTAGTTCCGGGGTAAATCTCATCAATCTGAGCACAAAGACCATCAAGTGTAGCAAGTGCAAGCTCCTCTCCCATATCGGGAAGAACACCCAGAACTTTATCGATTTTGTTTGGCGATTTGAAAGGAAAGGCTGGAAGAACGATATGAATTGGTTGTTTGCGTGCTACTTGTGATTCTACAAGTCTGGTCATAATGGATCGGTCAATTGATTTCCTTGTTGTAGGGGAATATGACTGCAAAATGTTGATTATCTTGTTTGCGAGTTCATTATTTTCCGCGGAAGAAGTTTCTAGCTCTGTTGTTGCCCTTTCAACCAACAAAGTTTCGACCGTTGAGGTTCCATCATCACCATGCTCAGTGTATGCTGTAGAAAAACTCTCATAACTTGCTGTTGAATGTGCTGAGTCGCTGCTATAGCCTTCGCTCTCACTCGCTGGGGAAACATTCGACCTTTGCTTTGAGACTAGTTTGTTGTTTGGCTTTTCGTTTGCTGAAGGGTGAGGTCTTTCAGACAGTATGTTCCATAAGTTGGATGGGTGGCCAAGTTGCTGTGTGTTTTGAGTTTGCCGCCGATTTTCTGATAGGATGTTCCACAGGTTTGAAGGGTTATTTGGGATCGAAACTGCAGACTCGACAGTTGAAGACATGGTCGTAGATAATATACCAAGTGGCAAGATGACTGGCAAGGCAGCAATCGAAATGGAAAGAGCGAGTGTTTGTTTTTATCCGGTGCTAGGAGTAGTTATATATTCAACACCCTTACTCTAACCAGGACTCAGTTCCACATCCCTCCCACCGACCACGCCGAGTCGCGCATATCCCTATCCATAGCAGAATTTTACAAAAATATCTTGATCACATACTTACATAATTCCCAGCTTGACATTCAAAAGGGGGATCCATCCGTTCTCACTTGCCGACGTTCGAGTCTACGTTTGATATTTGCCACAATTCCTCGGCCCAATGTGGAAGTCACCTTCCCATTCAAGGTTGTGAAGTATGGCACCTGCCTTTCCATGAATGCAGATCCGAACCTGGTCGTTGGGAAAGTCCCCTTCTGACAGCTGATTGCTGCAGAAGAAATTTGGTAGAAATTTTCGCGCAAAGAAACTGTATTGGTCACTTCAAGAAGTACTAATTGCTGTCACTTTTTTACTTAAAGTATTTGCTATGTGGTTTGATCATGATGTACCTTTTACAAATCTGGAGTCATATATTTTCAGTAGCATCCACTCAATTGACTTGTATAACTTCCCTTTCTGGAGGGTACTCCACAATCCGGTTGGTGTTACATCATCTGATGGATTTCCCTGCTTCCCAATCGTTTCGTGCTTTCCAGGATTTTAACGTACGAGCCTACAGGCAAAATGCGACACGGGGTTGTTTAGAGGAGTTACCCGCGGATATATTACTTATACCCGGGTCCCGAGCCGGAATAACTTTCGATTGGCGAGGGGTGGGTTCGCAATATGCAGGCTGTAATTAAGATCCCTGTTTAGAAAAAAGGCCCGGGAGATCCATAAAATTGTGGACACGAGCTTAAATGGACCCTCTTATCATTCCCGGAAGTGAACCACAAGCGGGGAAAGTTCTAACACACGGAAAAGTTCCGGTAGGACTGGTCCTTTTTTTGCTGATATATTTTCCGTCAGCCGCAAGGAAGTATCTCGGGATTATGAAGTTCAAGTAAGAATGAGGTGACTTTCGAAAACTTGTATTACAAAATCGTGAGTTTCAACGTCTGACGAGATAAGATCTATCAATTTTCCGACGCAGATGAGTCTGCTTCGTCCCAGGCGAAAGAGAATTTACCAGTAAACAAAGGGGGTCACTTTATAGAGTTTCAAAGGGTTTTTGGGTAGCACGAAGCATCGGAAAATGTGGCGATTACCCCATTGGAATAACGTTTATTTCGCCTGGGACGAAGTAAAAAGCCTATCCACAGACCATCTGAACCTTAACTTCCCCGCATTATGCACAAAAAGACTTTGGGGCGGGTAGGGAGCTACCAGTAAATGCAGGAGCCAAATGCAAAAATCAACCTCGGCTTCATTTTTTTAAAAAACTTCTAAGATTTATAACTACACTTAAGTCGAGTTTTTTCATCCTAAAATTAATCGTCGAGTTGATATCGAATGACATCTTTGTAATTTGGTCGGTCGATTACCCGGAGAATGCCAGGAATTGCCATGGGTTTGAAACAGGAAGGTTGGTTGGTTTTACTGGGACGTGGAAGATGTGGATTGTGCCACCTTGTGTTGACCAGGTTCGGACTACTAGGCCTATCTGAGATGAATACCCGGTGCAAATCTTTCTTTGTAAAACTTCTACCTACTTACATTCAATCTCACTGCATAGAGATTTTGTACCATTGTTCATTTCGTTGTCACTACGTGGTTTTGTCAACATTAGCAAGGAAGAAAGGATATCATCCCAAAGATGGCTGCAACTTTTGACATTATTGTTATTGGAGGTATAAAGATCCAGCGGTGATAGTTCCAAGAATTCTTCTATTACTAAAGCGTGTATAGCTGGTCCAACTGGACTATTCAATGCCGTCCTCGCTCGCCAGTTGGGACTTTCTGTTTGTGTAATTGGTGAGTTAATTTGCGTCCCTTCCACTCAGGTTCCAATTGCTAACTTTTGCCCAGAAAAAAGAGCTGGTCCCTTAGAAGTGGGAAGAGCAGACGCCTTGAACGCCCGTACTCAACAAGTCCTAGACGTAGCAGGTATTTTGAAAGAGCTTCGACCATTCGGTCTCCAATGCAACAGTAAGCTCATAACTTTCAAGTTGACCAGCGGTTCGCAGAGAACTAATCACCCAAGAAGCAAGTTCAATTTTCAAAGATGGTGCCTTTCAAAGCCACAACAACCGGTGGTGGGTAAACATCAAAAACTCAGCCTACAAAGAATTCCTCATGATTGGACAATCCGACGTTGAGAAGGCTCTTGTAAAGAGTCTCGATATTGATGTCATTTACGACACTGAGGTGGAATCTGTTTCTGAAACAACTACTGGTGCATCAGTAACCACCAAAGACAAGACCTTTAACGCGAAATATGTTATTGCAGCCGATGGAGGTCAATCTCCAGTGCGAAAGGCATTGGGTATTGAGTTTAAAGGCGACAAACCCAATATGTGTTGGGCTGTCTTGGATACTTTCATTAAAACTGATTTCCCGGTTTGCGATGAAATTATTAGTTTCGAGGACAATGGACAGAGTAGAGTGTCTTGGATTCCAAGGTATGTTGGATCTCTCAATGGGCGCAAATTGGGATTGGGGTAGCTAATAAGAGAACAGAGAGAGAGGAATGGCAAGATTCTACATCTTACTCGAAGGAGAAGTTACGCAAGAAAAATCCGAAGAGTCTGTGAGAAGTCACATGAGACCATACAACGTCGAGTTCGTCAAGACAGAATGGTTTTCCACATACAATGGTACCTCAGTATCCCCCCACTTCGTTACAAAGATATCTAACAAAATTACAGTGCAGGAACGAGTAGCAGAATCTTTCCTTTCTCCACTTTCCCGCATAGTTCTTGCAGGAGATGCAAGCCATATTCACGCTGTAAATGGGGGCCAAGGTCTCAACACAGGAATTGCCGACGCATTCGCACTCACATGGCGTCTTTACTTCGCCATCAAGTCCGAAACAGAAACTGGTCCGAAATTACCTCATGTTTTGAGCTCGTACGACGTCGAAAGACGGGTTACTGCTCAAACAGTTGTGGACGTGGCTGGGAAACTAGTCCGCAGTACCTTGAAAACTGCGCAAGAGTATGTGGAGCTCATTGAAAAGAGTGCTGCTAATATCACTGGGATGGGTATCACCTACGCTGCAAACTCCCCAGCAGTCATTGATGGTACTGTTGGGGACTTTGTAGCTGGTGCTCGTTGTCCTGACATCGAGTTGTTGAAAGCTGGCGTTGTGAAGTTACGACTTTATGAGTTATTGAGATATGGAAATTTTGTTCTCATCAAGTCACCGTGTGTTAAATTCCAGACACCGTCTTGGTTAGAAGGGAAACTTCAAATTTGGGACATCGAGAAGCATGAAGATGGATGGCTCCTGAAGACTGGATCGGGAGCGAAACTATTCACAAACTCGGTTTTTGCTGAGCATTCAGCGGTGGTTATCAGACCTGATTTGTATGTGGGCTTTGCTGGGGCAGATCCATCTATTTACTTTGGGGGATACCTTGTATAATTATGAGAGAATAGGAGGAGAAATTCATGAGGATTGAAACCATTCTCAGGCAAACTTGAAAATCGCAAAAGACATTGGATTGCTATTTTCCTTGAAGTCCACGACCATCTCTCGCTTACTGCAGTGTAAACACGCTCGATGATGCCCAATCCTTAGAAAAAGGCAAGAAAGGACCCACGGAAAATGTCATCCTTGTCCAAAGCTCCATTCCAAACTTCGAAAATTTCGTCCACAGTTCCAACAAATCGTAAGTTCAAACGTCAGAGGAGAAAGAAGCATCACCCGTCGGACATTTTTCTCAGCCAGACGTCACACCACGGTGTATTTCCTTATCCACTCCGCATAAACATCGTCCCATAGCAAAAGGGAAGGAGGCATGGCAGAGGAAGGTCCGATGCAGACGGCAAGATAGATCTACCCAAGTCGTGCATCAGACCAGGGTCCACAACAAGGGGGCAGCTTTATCTTCGACTTTCCCTTTTAACCCTGAACGATCACCAATTCTTCGCCCAATTCGTCGCCCTCCGCCGGTTAGCACCCTCTCCAAACAAAGCATTACCCGAATCATTGCCGGAAAGGTGTGGAGCTGTGTTTTGATTGGAGCGGAGATGGATTGTCAGCTCTCACCATATATTGCGTGAGAGTATGAGCTGGGAGTTGGTAAAACGGCAGTTCCACTCGAAATTGGAAATTATTTTTTGACCCCGGGAGGATCCTTGCCATCCTCGCCACGCTTGTGCTTTCTTCTTCTTACTACTGCATCGTACTTTGATAGCTTGATGGCGTGTTGTGAATTTATGAATGTTTGGAGGAAATAGCAGAGCAATAATGAGAGGCCAGGAATAAAGAAGTAGATTGACAACGCTCAAGAATCTAATATGGCTTCAGAAAAAGACGCAGGAACCATAGGGTCAGACTCCACGACTACTGTGGCTGGGGAAAAGCAAGGGGACGCAGAGAAAGGTTCCTCGAACTCAATGAATCCATCATTACAAGGAGAAAAACAAATAGATGGAGGTGCCGGGAAACCACCACTTGCTGGAGAGGAAACTCCGGCTGTCCCCCCACCCGTTACATTTCCAGATGGCGGTTTTGTAGCTTGGTCACAAGTGGCAATGGGTTTCCTGATAATGTTTAGCACTTGGTAAGTCCCCCTCTCACTCTCGTAAGGACACGTTGAATACTTACCCGTCTTCTCAAGGGGACTTATAAACGCCTGGGGAATTTTCCAAACATTCTACAACACACCTCCCTCCCTCGGGACCAAATCAGCCATATCTTGGATAGGCTCAACACAATCATGTCTCCTCCTCCTTTCCGGCGCAATCGTAAGTCTTGCTCCTCATCAAATCTTCACTCGTCCCTTTGTTTCAATTAAGTGATGAGTACTAACCAAAAACCAGTGGGGAAGAGCAATAGACAAAGGCTACGCGCGAACCCTAACAACCATCGGCTCGCTCCTAATAATCCTCTCCCTATTTCTAACCTCTCTCTCCTCGTCCCACCACTCCTCCGCCTCCCCTCTAAAAGATAACCTAGTATACTACCAAATTCTCCTCTCTCGTAAGGCAATCTTCCTCAATTCTCGGCTACCCCTCCATTCTTCTTGACTTCTACACGCCCCCACACTTTCCATCTCACTTCTTCTCCAAAAAACCATGCTAAACAAACCAACAGAGGGAGTATTAGGCGGTCTAGGAATGGGCCTCACTTTCTTAACCTCCGTCGGCGTCCCCGCAACCTATTTCCTCAAACACCGCGCCCTAGCAACAGGAATAGTAACCACAGGCGCAAGTCTGGGCGGAATCGTCTATCCAATAGTATTCGAGTATCTACTCGAGCAATTTGGATTTCGATGGGCGTTGAGAGTTTTGGGGTTCATGGCCGTTCGTTCTTCCCCATTTCGCTCCCCTTCCCTTCCCTTCCCAGGAACCCAAGATCCATTAAAAAGAATTACGAAAACCAGACTGACAGCAAAACAGACAGCGACCCTCGCAGTCGCCTGCCTCCTAATCCGCCAACGCCGTGATCTCCCCCAAAAACCCAAACAGCCTCTGATTCAATTCGCCGCCCTGCGCTCTCCAAAATACACACTCCTCGTCCTCGGAATGTGCGCTTCCTTCTTCGGCTGTTACATCCCCTACTACTACCTCCAATCCCGAATCGTAGATGCACACATAAACCTGCACGGCTTACGGAACTTTTATTTTATCTGTCTCTTGAATGCCGGGGGTGTATTTGGGAGGTTGGCACCGAATGTTTTGGCTGATAAGTGAGTTTATCGCCACTCAAGGGGTAGAGGTTGATCAAAAAGGGCTAACAAGAAACCAGAATTGGACCAGTAAACGTCCATATCCTCGTCGTCTTCGTCGGCGGAATCCTAATCTTCATCTGGCCCTTCGTCCTCAACCTCCCCGGCCTGATAATCTTCGCCCTAATCTACGGATTCTTCTCCGGAGCTTTCATCTCCCTCCCACCCGCAACGATAGGAAGTGTCACCCCCGACATGTCGCAGTTTGGCGCGCGACTCGGATTAGCAGTAACGATCAACGGTTTAGGACTGTTATCAGGTCCACCGATTGCCGGGGCGTTGATTGCTTCCAAGGCGGGGTATACGGGTGCTGCGGTGTTGGCGGGGTTGGTTGTTGTACTTGGCTCTGGAATGCTGTTAGCTGGACGTTTGATCAAGAAATAGGAGGGTGGTGGCGAATTTGATTTTAGAAGAATTAGAAACTCCATCTTTTTGTTGTCCTAGGAGAAGGAAAGAGAGTGATAGATGCCATTTTCGACAGTGTTCCGTGTGATGATGCCAAGAAATGTACTATAACTTACCAAGAGGAAACGAAAGGTTCTCTCTCTGACCTAGAAATAGAGACCATGGATAGGTGCTTGTAGCCATTCGTGGCGAGTCAGTGAACGTACTTGGAGAAGCCGTATTTTTTTCTCCGACAGCCTTCGCACGTTTGATCAAAAAGTCATTCCACCAGACCCCCCTGGTGTACTCTATAATTGTTAGACGGGGGCTTTTGTAAATCTTTGGTTTTTCATTGAATTTCGTAGACATCTTTCATCCATCAGTTTCCGCCCCAAGTGATGGTCTTGGTCGTTTGATATTCTGCCAATCCATACTTGCTGCCCTCTCTCCCAAACCCGGATTCCTTAACACCTCCAAATGGTGCAGCAGGGTCACTAATGAGTCCTGTGTTCACACCAACCATTCCAACCTCCAAAGCCTCGGCTACTCTCGTCACCCTCTGTAAGTCCTTGGAAAAGAAGTATCCCGCAAGACCAACGTCCGCTGAGTTGGCGAGTTTGATGACTTCCTCTTCCGTCTCAAATTTAAAAAGTCCTGCAACAGGACCGAAAGTTTCCTCTGATGCCAAATCCATATCAGCTGTCATTCCAGTGATCACAGTTGGCTGGAAGAAATTCTCTCCAAGCTCTGGCATCTTTTGTCCACCTTGGATAACCTTTCCTCCCTTCTTTACGGCATCGCGAACGTGAGCATCGACTTTGCTGATGGCTCGATCGTGAATGAGAGGTCCGTGGGTGACGCCCTCGGTGTAGCCTCCTCCAACATTGAATTCCTTGACCTTTGCAGCAAAGGATTCTGCGAACTTGTCGTAGATTCCGGATTGGATGAACAGTCGATTTGCGCATACACAGGTTTGACCCGAGGAGCGGAATTTGCTTGCCAACGCGCCAGCAACGGCAACGTCTAGATCTGCATCATCAAAGACAATAAATGGCGAGTTGCCGCCCAGTTCGAAAGAAAGTTTCTTGAGTGTGGATGAGGACTGTTTCATGAGGAGTTTTCCAACACCGGTCGAGCCAGTAAATGATACCTTCTTCACAGTTGGAGATGTGGTGAGAACTTCTCCCACCTCTGGGGTATTTTTGAGGGCGCTGATAATATTGACGACTCCTTTGGGGATGCCAGCTCGGTGGGCTAGTTCCGCAATGGCGAGAGATGTGAAAGGGGTCTCTCCTGGAGATTTCGCCACAACCGTGCAGCCAGCTGCAAGAGCGGGACCAACTTTCCGGGTTATCATGGCTGCGGGGAAATTCCATCTGTTGATGTCAGTTCCATATTCCAAACTCGCATTGCATCTCTCACGGTGTAATCAGCCCACAAACTCCAACCGGCTCTTTAATTGTGACAATTCGGTTTCCGGAAATCGATGCGGGAATAGTATCCCCATATATCCGTGGCGCCTCTTCGCTGAACCATTCGAAGAAGTTGGCTGCGTATGTTGCCTCTCCCTTGGCATCTGCTAGGGGCTTGCCATTCTCCCACGTAATAAGGGTAGCGATATCCTCCGAGTTCTCGACCTAGTGTCCGTATCAGCTTGCTATTCATATCCCGCAGCAGTTCCATTGTTCATACCATCAAGTCGTACCACTTTCGCAGAAGCTTCGAGCGCTCGCGGCCAGTTTTGGCTTTGAAGGAGGGGAATGCTGCCGCCGCAGCATCAATTGCAATGTTTGTGTCTTCGGCATCGAATTCGGGGGCGGTTCCAACTAGCTTTCCTGAAGTCGGATCTAAAAGATGGTCAGCAAAGTATGTTCCCCAATGGATAGGACTGCATACCAAAGACCTCAAAGGTCTTCCCGGACTTTGCCTTTACCCACTCTCCATTAACATAGGCAACGTTGAGCTTCAATAAAGAGGGATCCTTGAGTTTCGGCACAACGTGTGACAGTGTAGAAGCTGGGCGCGAGCAAATTGATGGTAACGAGGAGGGCTGAAATCGGGATCGTACGAGAGTTCGTGAAGCAGAAGCTACCGTAGCGGTTTTGAAGATGGTCGACATTGTGAGGATATCGATCTTAAAGCAAACAAAGGCTCGTAAAGTCAGGACTGGGTCACCTTGCTAGCACCATTAAAAAGCTGGTTCTCGAGAGATTGCAATTGATTTGAGAAGAGGCGGGAGTTTATTGTGACTGTTGGGAAAAGCGGACAGCAGGTTGAATGGCACAAAGATATAGGTAGGTGGGGTGGGGTAGCTATCCCATCGCCACTTTCCGCGATATCAACTCCGGAAGCCGATTCCGAGTGACTCCGATCTCACCCCGGTCACGTGGCTATAAAATGACTTCAGCACGTGGTTCTTGCTTCCCGCATAACTACCTACCCTCGCCCATGGTTAGCCCATGGTTAGCCCATGGTTAGCAGCACCACGATCAACAGGGGGTTTTCTACAACAGGATCAGCTCCACCCCCGCGCTTCCCCGCATCATCCGCTACATGCCCGCATTGTACCTAGAAGAGGGGAAGCTGGCAGTTTCCTAGAACACCAAATGCAAGCAGATCGGAAGCACATCTGCAAGCTTGGGAACAGGTAGATGATCAATTACGTTGTAATATATAAAACCATCCATGGCTCCTGCCTCGTTGCTCTCGTGGAACTTCCCTTTTCTACTTCCTTCGGTGCAAACTTCTCGTGGTACTACCTAGGTAGTACAACTGTGCAACCTTGAATCATTCAGGCCAAAATGGCTCCTCGAGCAAGATTCCTGGCAATTGCCAATGCCTTCCTCCAATTGATCGCCTCTACTCATGCTAACGCCCTAGCAATAGCAATATCCAACAAGCTTCCACCGGAAATCAAAACTACTCCTATCCTTGAGGCATTCGTCAGCTACTCAATTGAATTCTCGTCGTTTCCGGACTTTGCGGGTATTCCCAGTCCATTCCCGCCATCTAGCTAGCTAGCTTTCGTTCTGACCAGTACTGATTTTGACACATTTAGGCAACAATTCCCACCCAAATACCTTTTCCAACAATCTATTGAACAATCTGGGCAATTTGACAGGCACGAAACCTCATATACGGGTAGGAGGAAATACCCAAGATTACGCTCTTTACAATGCCAATCTCAAAGTTGCTCTCCAAGGCATCGTCGTCCCCTCGAGATCTCCCGACTATCCAACCACCATCTCCATTGGTCCCTCTTACTTCGAGTCCTACAACACATGGCCAGATACCAAGTATATTCACGGATTCAACATGGGACTCGGGGGGAATAACACAGCAGGATGGCAGACTTTGCTTGATACCGTGCCTTTGGCGTGTAAAGCCCTTGGAAAGGAAAAGTTGCTATGGTGGGAATACGGAAATGAACCAGACTTGTTCTCCACAAGCGCCCAGGGTCCCGTTCGTCCTCCAACATGGAATGAATCTACGTATGTTGGCCAATGGTTGAATGCAACTCGGGCAATAAAATCCCAACTCGAGAAACATTGTCCGGAATTGACTTCCAATTCGACATATGGATATCTTGCACCATCGTTTGCAGGTCTTACCAACCACCTCAAGCCAGTCAAAGCTTGGCAATCTGGGCTTGATGCTGATAAGAACATCAAAATTATATCGTCTCACAAGTGAGTTTCCATCGCGACCTTTTTTGGCCTTGGCTGATTGCAAATAGCTATATTGGTGGTGCCACACAACCAGGGGTCACTCTCCAAGGGACTCTGATGAACCATACTGTCACCGTCCGCTCTGTGAATGCTCAAGCTGAACTTGGTCAGAACCTCTCATACACGGGCTTGCCATTTATTCTTGGCGAAACCAACTCCCTTTACAATCAAGGAAAACCAGGACTCTCAAATGCCTTTGGTGCTGCTCTTTGGGGTATAGATTTCAACTTGTATTGTGCATCTGTTGGAATACAAAGAGTCCATATGCATATGGTAAGCAGCTCGAGCGTTTTTTCACTCATCGCGCAAGGGTGTTTTCAAGAGCCGTCTTCGCTCCTCTGCTCCACATGCTTTCGATCCCAGCCTGACATTTCTTCTTTAGGGAACTAATTACCGCTACCAAAGCTGGCAACCCATCGAAACAAACATCACAACCAAGGGGACAAAGCCACCTTACTACGGCCACGTTGTTGTTGCTGCCATGATTGGTGATCAAAGCAAAGGCCAGACGACAATCACAAATATCAACACAGACGATGAACGAGAGGCCGTGTACGCTGCCTACACAGAAAATGGCCTCGCAAGAGTCGCCATCATCAACATGAGACAATACAACTATACCGTCAATGGAACGAGCTCAGCCCTCAATCCCGTCCCTAGACCAGTGGTGCAATATGATATCCAAGTCCCCGAGAATGCCGGTAGTGAGGTTGCTATTCAGAGACTTCTTTCGAACGGCTCCGACGCGATTTCAGGAATATCATGGGACGGCATCAGTTACAACTTGGAATTGGACGAAGGTAGACCAGTGAGGTTGCATAACGTGACGGTGGGTGAGAAGGCAAAGGTTGAGAATGGGGTTGTGAAGATTGGTATCCCTGATTCGGAAGCCGTTATTTTGACCTTTTAAAAAAAGCACTTAATAGCACGATTTACGGTTAATGGGAGGACGTATTTTGGCTGGTCACTCACTGTGAATTTGACCTACCAGGCAATCCATCGTTTTGCCATCAACTGACAGATTTTTGGTATGTGAGACGACTCTAAGCCTGCTATGCGATTTGTTCTTACACGACTGCGAGAATCAGATGAAATCAATTGCTTTTAGAAAGCTAGAATCTCTCCCTAATTCTAGTAGCAATGGAAAGTGGTGAGCTACTTGGTTTAGTGCCGTAATTCGCTCACTCACACGTACCCAATTTCTAACCCTCATGGATTTCGAGGTGCGAGTTGAAGAATTTGATCTCTCGTTGCGAATTGTTGAGTCGATACCCGACCCATTCTCATGGAACTATGGCTACCACCTAGAAACGAAGTTATTGATGGGTGCACAGGCAGGGCGCTTACTGATACGACCGAGCCTGAACCCTGGGGATACCAAGGGAAACGAATTAGGTAACGCTTAAATTCGAAGCCGCCACAGCATTGTAAACTTCAACTAAGTCTGCCTTTGATATGAATGGTTGTTGCTTTTATTCATTGCAAGGGCTCTTGTCATGCTGGTTTTTACATTTGATACCAAAGAGGAATCGTTACTTATACTTAGCGAGTATTCAGGTTAAATGCCTCAGGGCTTTGACCCTTCGTTTGGAAATTTACCTCAGAGATCGAAGGAGGATGATATTATGACTTGTGGGTATTCTCCGCTGATGATTTTTATGGCGGTTTGTGTGAGTGTGGTCATGGTTGGGTTTGGATTAGGCATCGGGTATGGGAGGATGTTAAGGGGTGAGATGCCACTTGTGGGGAGTTGTAGTGTTGCTATTTCGGCGGCTTATCCTTTAGAGGGTTATAAGGTTGGGGTAGCGTTGAAACCTTTTTATGGGGTGGTGTGGCGTGGTGTGGAGAATGTGGAGAGGGCGAAGAGGTATGGGTTTGAGAGTAGGGAAATGGAGGATATTGGAGAGGGAGCCCATGAGGATGAGGGTGTTTGAAATCATTGGGGATTGGAGCGCTGGGACTGCAGTTTTGAATCTGGATTTTGGGTGTTCACAGAGTGATTGAAGTTGAGCAGTAGAATATATTATAAAGAACATTCACCTGGATTTTCAAGTGCAAATATTTTACAAAGGCGACCCAGCACCTTAATACCTTAGAACAGTTAACGACTCTTTCTAAAAGATAGGCCTAAAAACCTTAATTACGCAAGAAAAATAAAGAGATGTTCTAGAAATTGATTTTATATAAAGCATCAAATACTTATACAAGGGTCTTAGGGCAATTGAAAATATCATTTGAGAAGACTTAAAAGATTAAGAAAGCTAGTTAGTTCTCTAAATAGTCTAACATTTTTACGAATCTTCTAGATCTACTCAAAGAATTAGCAACTATGCTACGAGTTTTATACTTGATATATCATAGACAGAAATAATAGTAAGGTATACTATATATGTCTATAAAAAATCACAAAGGAACATTAGATAGAGGTGTTTACATTATAATAGCAACTCTACTAACATCTCTCTATTAAACTAGATAGTACGGAATAATAAAGGTTAATTATTCTAATAAACAGTTCATATTATCTCAAAAGGTTAGGACAACTAAAGCTCTTTACTAACCTTCTTTATTTTCTCGCGAAATACTTCTTTCTCCTATCTTTTTATCACTTTACGAAAGCTATAGAAACAATGACTACGTCTACCTAACTAAGCCTATTACTCACGTGTTTTATCTAAGTTTAGATTGTTGTACTTCGCAATTTTAATAGATAAAGTTATCTAAATAGAAGAGTATATAGATAAGTATAAATAGCTTTATTTTTAGATATTAATATATAAGTTATTAAATAGTTTATAGTTAGTACTATTTTAATAGTAAGTTAATAATATAGTATAGTAATAATACTAGCTTTAAAAGTATATATCTACTCTTATAATATTCCGATAATATATTTGTTCAAAAATACTACTAATAATACTACTTAAAAGCTATTTAAAAAGAGTAAGATTATATTAATTATAATAGAAAAGAGAAGTATATTTAGAGAAATCGAAACTTATACGAAATAGTACTAGATATTTAGACTAATTTCTAGTTATCTAGTATATTACATAATATTCTATATATTAGACTAGATATATATTAAATAGTATACTTTCTCTATTTTCTTACTAATCTATCTAAAATTTAAAGTAAATAAGCGACTTGTTTTATAAATAAACTATTAGAATAATGTTTTAAAATAGTGACGAAGGTTATAATAATAATAGCTATTGTTGCTGATTATACGGTCTATAGAAACTTGAGAGAAAGAGGTGCGTTGTTACACAAGAGAGTGAAGGCGCGTGACTGGTGCACCACCAGCGAAGCTTCCAGCCAGTCTGACACTGACAACCACAACCACAACTTTGAGCATCAGCACTACACAGTATACAGCCAAGATGTTGGTCAATGCAGTCTTCGTCTTCTTCTTGGGTTTTGCTTGCGCATTAACCGCTCGCGCAAACCAGGCTCCACTCCGATCTGGCGCGACCGGCTCGACATTATCGCTTTGGGAAGGCTTCGACCTCACTTTACCAAGCCAGGATGCCATCGGCCAATTCTTTACTCAAGCAGGCGATGGCATTTCTCAAGCTGTGGACATCGGAAAACAAAAGGTTGACGAGTTGCGCAAGAGTCCCGTCGGCACCGCCGCCACAGAGATTTTCGATAATGCCGTCAGAACCAGCAACGAAAAGCTCCAGGATCTTGGAAAATCAGGCGTTGTAGCTGATGCTGGTAATTGGGCTGTCGACGCGACTTCCAATGTTGCTGTTCTCGTTGACGGGGTGATGACGGATTTTCAGGAAAGCCAACTCGGGTTCGAAGCTCTGAAACTTGCAGCTTATGTCAAGGAATTGGGCGAGGATCGAGTTCGAGACCTAAAGGGGGTTGAAGTACCAAAGAACGTCCTCGCATGGTTTTTCATTTTTCCAAAGTGCTGCTATGGGTGGGCGTGCTGCGGGAGTTATGAATGGGGTAATCAGAAGTAGCATTGGTACGAAATGGGTAGTTGAGAAAGCTCACAGCTTTGCGGACAAAGTTGGAAAGCAAACCGAGGAGAAGAAGAAGAAGAAGCAGAGAGTTGAAAGTCTGAAGAAAACGCTCTATTTCTGATTACGTCAAGGACTGTACCCGGGATGACTTCCTTTGCTCTCGCATTCTAAAAGCTCAAACAAGCTTTCCAAAAGCCTGTATTTGCTATCTTTTTTGTTTACAAACTTGTTCTTTTGTACTATGTGGGATAGTTAAGTGAAAAAGACATAACCTAGGAAGATATCGATTCTCTCTCTTCAAGGAAGGCTTTTCCCTATAGACTACAATAATCATCTCTTTGTTCCAACTTTAAGACAAATAAACCTGATTGTTCCTTTATAAAGTTAGAGCAACGAAAGCTATCTAATGCCGCTTTTATTTCCCTAAGCGTTGCTTGTAGCAGCGAGCGCTAATCAGCGGCAGGCCAACCAAATAACCCCCCCCCGGTCAAAAAACAGTCTCGTACAACACACGATGGAACACGCTCCTTAGGTCGACGACTCCTCTTTGATTCATGACGTTCATCTGCCCATACCTAGGTAGTTAAGGAGTGTGAAATTGCACGACCCCGCCGTAGCCAGCTTCACTCCACCCTTCGACTTTTCACCCTTGCTTCGCAGCTCACCTCATTCTACAATGGGCATCTCAGATGACTTCCACCATTTCATCGCCAAAGCAGGCGATTTGGCATCGTCAGCATCCGAAATTGGTTCTCAAAAGATGAAGGATCTCGAGCATACGGCGACTGGGATCAAAACGAGGGAAACCTTGGGAGGCCTCACAGTCCTCACTAAAGCCAGCAGAGAACATCTCGACAACTTTGAGAAATCAGGCATCCCTGAGAAGCTCCGAAATATCGCCACAGAAAAACGATCCGAAATTGCTGAAAGGGTGAGAGAAATGGAGCAAAGCCATCTTGCGACGAAAGCCAGGGAGCGGGGACTCGAACTCGCGAGGTACGGCAAGCAAAAATTGAGAGAGTTCTCACCCAGAGAATTAAGAGAAGCCGTCCTTCGACGGGTGCACACGTTAAGATCAAGTGTCGGCAAGGTGTTTGGGAATGGACGAGCTGCAGGAGCGATTTGGAAATTGTTCCGCGAACACCCGGTGAGAGAGGGAGGCTTGGTGTTTCTTATGATATATCCTGCTTTCCTGTGGATGCCAGTACTTGGTATTCTCGGGTGGGGAACTGATGGTGTGAATTCTGGTCCGTCAATATATCTTCAGCCGGGGTTTATTATTAATTGCTAACATTACGACAAGGCTCGTTTGCGAGAAAGAGGCAAAGTGAGATAGGAGACGTCCCTCGGGGTTCGACCTTCTCGGCTCTGCAAAGCATTGGGAGTGGAAGGAATGAGACTCCATCGGATGTAATGAACTTTCTCGTAAGAGCGTGTATTGTCGCGCAATGGGCTTTTAGAGCAAGAAGATGGATTTCCCATGCTACTTCATGATCTCCAGTTGAGGATATAAAAGGTTGTCTTTGATCTATTTGTTTCCCCTCTTTGGCGATAGCTTAGTCTTCCGGCCACCAAAATTCAGCGGAAACACTTATTCCACTCACACACTCATAAATGTCTCTACCATTTCTTTCTATCCATCTTCCATTGAAAGCAAATTAATTGTATATATCGATCTGGAATAGGTAGAGGAACTGTTCTGGAATAATATGCCCAATGTTTTCCCTTGACTGGGTGATTTTCACATCTCAACCCCACAAATCTTCTCTATTGAACTACCTAGTTGAAGGCTAGAGGCTGAAACTCGGATATACCGATTCAATCGGAATACGTCGATTTAATTTAGGCCACGTGACAAACCTCCATTCCCGTAACCACCCCCATCCCACCCCCTTCAATATTAAAGGGCAAAGAAAAATGGCTTGGTAACACTTTCTGGGCAAAAGAAGTGGTTCAGTCTCAAGCCAATAATCAGATGGTAGATGATTACTTTCTCTAGCATGACAAATAAAGTGTTGGTCCGGTTAGATAGAACGACAACTGGAAGGTGTCTAGAGTGAGACCCGGATTCGATATATAGAATGTATGATCTATCACTAGCATCGTTTGGATTTTGGTCGCCCAACTGCTTCTGCCACTTGCAACGGCAAGGGCATCGTCGTAAACATAACTACTCAAAGACGAAACGAAATGTCCTTGCAGTCCTAATCACTAGGGCCACAGGCTTCATTAGCTTCCACGCTCTTTAAGAGGCAATCAAGGAAGGGTACACTGTTCGTGCGGCTGTTCGCTCTGATTCCGATTCAGAAGATATTACTTCTAACCCCCACGTTGAAGGTAGGGGTAGGAGAATAAGTGAGCGCTAAGCTCAAATCATCTAACGTGATAATCGAGTGCTAAATTAGTTTCTCAAACCGCAAAGTACAGTACACGTTCTCGACATTTGAAACTCGCCCCGTAATCGAGATACAAAGATCAGGTCTTATATCAAGAGTTGAAGAATAGAACTACAATGCAGTAGTAAGCTATCTTCAACCCTTTCTTCAACCCAGCGCCTAGAACAACTCGACCAGAATCTGTTCATCTCAAAATCCCACCTCCATTGCTCTAAGCAAGAGCATGACCCTGGAAGTACCGTCTTTTCTTATTAATCAAATATGTCTCGCATAATAGAACATATTGTGAGAGAAGGCCTGGACAACTGGAAACCTAATCCTTCTAAACCATCTCGACAAAATGACTTTCAATTTTCTGACACTGTCTCGCACAATTGAAATGAAAGTTGGTGTTCGTAGAGTGATGCTTATATGTCTTACAATTAGAGGACACCAACTAGATGCAACGATGGTGCCAAAGTACCAGTCGATGATAGGAAGAGAAAGAACAATAGAGAAATAGGTAGTTGAGTTGCATCGTAAAGTTTTGGTATTAAAGAGCGAAATGAAAATATTCAGCTTGCAGAGAGTCAGCATTTTTCCTTGCCAGGGGAAAGTAGTGAGGGCGGAAAAAGACTGTAGAAAAAAGGGCTGAAAGTTCCTTTATAGTTTATTTCTAATCGGAATTAGTTTATGAAACCGCCGGCGGACGGAGGGACAAAATTGAACAGCCAAAGACTCGTATTCAAGGTGTCCAGGGCAAGCATCTGGATATCGTAAAAGTGAGCTTATGGGCTAAACGCTTCGAGGGGAATCAAGAACTAAGTTTCTCATTCTTCCCGATCCTTTCGTACAATCGAGGTAAAGGTAGGAGTTCGCAGAGTATTGCTCAGTTCTCTTACTTGGTCGAGCTATCATTGCGCAGAGAATTCGAGATGGGAAACCGGCTCGAATGGGCTCCAGGCTAAGGTGTGCTGGAGAGAATTCGCGTTCGAGGTGGGGGAAAATCGCAGCGAAAACCCCATCAAGCTCCTAAATCAATTATCTTGTGGCAGCAATTCACCCTCACTTTCCGAAAGACGCCATCACCAAATGGTGGTATTAGAGACCCCCACTTCATTGGACGTTTGTTGCATTCATCATGTACTCTCCGAAGCTAATGCACATTTGTCTTCCTTGCCAAATCGGCGGACTCCGTATGATCACAGCCATCCTAATCTGATCTGCAAATAACAAATTCCATGCAGCCATGTGTAAAAACCCCAAAGAAACCCGTTTTATTGCTTAAAATTTGCTGAATTGCTTGACGTTCTTGCCAGTTCGGGGCAGGACACGGAGAACGTTGAATCGGACCTATGTTTTTACATGTCAGTACTTTCCCTTGCGTAGATCGATTCGGCCCCCTCCATAGATGTTCTCGAAGAAACGTACAGTCTTGCTCAATGGTCGACATTGTCCAACGGTAACCTGATCACCATCGGAGACACGGAAAGCTGGGGAAACGTGGGCGGACAGGTTCTTGTGTCTCTTCTCATATCTGGCGTATTTTGGGATGAAGTGGAGGTATTCTCGGCGGATAACAAGGGTTCGGTGCATCTTGGTGGAAACGACGGTACCGGTTAGGATACGGCCACGGATGGAGATGAGACCGGTGAAGGGGCACTTCTTGTCTGTAAGAGAGGGGTTGGGTTAGCTTGGGTTTCGTGGTATGGGAAGATGCGCAGTGCATCGCATCGTATGGTCTCGTTCTGGAATCGAGAGGGATAGTGTTTGCAGCCCATCCCGCATGTAATCGTATCCTTCCTCCTCGCAGCCCCTCCAAAATCGTCATCCTCCATCTGCCACCCACAATCTCCCATCCCTTCCCTTCAATTCCAGTCGCGCAAAATCGAACATCACGTACCGATGTAGCTTCCCTCAATGGCAGTCTTTGGTGTGCGGAATCCCAGACCGACATCCTTATACCATCTTCGTCCACCCTTTCCAACTCTACGGGACTTGGCCTTTGATTTGGCGTTGAGGAAGATGTGAGGTTGCTTCTGGAAAGCGCGCTCCGATTGCACGGTGAGTTCGGTGGCCATGGTTGCGGTTTCGTCGTTGTCGAAGTCGCAAGAGTCGAGGTTGGGAGGAAAATGGGAAAACGTAGGTCGGGGGCCAAGGTAGGTATTTTTTGCAGCTGGCCGGATTGTTTGTGGGTCAGCTGATTCTAATCACTTTGTGATCACGTGACTTTCCCGAAGAACCTGGAACCCTGGACCTCGGAAGAAAAATAGAATATATCTTGGCCTGTAATATGAGGCCGACGCCCAAGCTAACGCGCTCCTCATGTTTGTTTACGTGACGGGGCTGCTTGCCAATCGCACATCTTTCGCTGCAAGAGCCTGAGATGCTCATGCTCGTCACCACCAAACAACATCTGATGATTCATTGTCAACTTGTACCATTGTAGTCGCCTTCCCTCGAGCTACGAGCTACGAGCTACACGCTCACCCCAAATTCACAATGGCTTCTCGAAATGAAGTCACTCTACCGGCCACGCGCCCAAAATCACGAAAGTCTCTGGGTTCCATCCCATCAGCCGGCGCAATGGACCAGGAAAATCTGACGACCGACTTTGCAGCTCTGGCAAGTGGGAAGAGAGCACCCGCAGCGAAGCCGTTGAAGAAATCGCGAAGCAAGAGCATCGGTCCTGGCGGATTGGATGCGCTCAAGGATACGTCAGGCAATCGTCGCAAAGTATGTCAACAAGATTTCAACTTCGCGACTTGCTTCTAACAGTCATCCAGTCTCTAGCCGCTATTCCCCACCCTCCACCGAAATCCATTCTTAAACCCACCATGCCGCCGCTTCGAGAAATCCCGGCGCATAACCCATCGCGAAGAGGTAGTCCCAAGAAAACTACCCCGCCAACACCAAACAAGACGGAAAATCTGATTGACTTTGATGTTGGACCAACTGCCACAGGAGCTGATAACCTGGCCAATCCATCTGACGTTGGAACCAATGCGGCAGTCGCTGAAACTCGAGTCACCTTAAGAACCGAGGAGGAACAACAAGCCGCTGCACGAGAACGCGAAGAACAGGAGAGGAAAGAACTCGAGAAGGAAGTCATATCGAGACGGGAAGCTAGGAGGAAATCTTTGGCGAATCGACGGGTTTCTTTCGCGCCAGAGGCAACACTTCATACATGGGATGTCGTGGTGGAATATCAAGATTCGACAGCTTCATCCAATGCGACAAACCCGACTCGACGGGCTTCCTCGTTATCCGGTGGACCACAAACGCCAAATTTACCCAGTTCAGAACCTTCAGAGCCACCTTCAACCCCACCAGAACAAGTTGAGGAGGAAACAGTCACTTCAAGCCCTGCCCATCAACGCGACTTGCACCAAAAGAAACGACGCCGAAGCTCTGGCATACCGCCTATGAACTTCAACAATCCGGAAGACGAAGTATTTTCATCAAGTCCGTTCAGTGGTGACTCGGAAGTTGAGGAGGAACCGTTGGGCGACATTGATGTTGATTCCAACTCCAACAGCGATTCAGATGTAGAGGACGAGACAGCAATGAGTATGGACGTTGGAGATACAATGGACATGTCCTTAGCTTCCACGAAATCAGCATCAAGTACCAGTTCTCGACTCGATGAGGCTTTAAGACAAGCCGCACGTCAAGCTGGCAATCATGAGCAGGAAGAGGAAACTGAAGAGATTGCATTTGCTTCTTGGAAGAACCCAGCAGGACCACAATATCTCGAATCACAAGCTGATCAGGAGAATATTGATCCTTTTTCCGCTGCCTTCAAAGCGAATGCACCTCGGGAGGAAACTGAACAATCCGATGGTGAAGATGTCTCGATGGACCTCACAATGGATATGACACGCCCAATGGGTGGTATTATTTCTACTCGAGCAAAGGAAAAGGAGGACGATGAAATGTCAATGGATGTTACTAGAGCATTTGGAGGTATAATTACGAATGCGCCGTCGAACGCTGCCACGAAACGCAAACCTGCAGCTTCGAATCGACGCCAAAGTACCCGCCGGAAGTCTATCAGCGAGGATTCATCTATGGGAGACGAGACGATGGACTTGACGATGGCTGTTGGTGGTATCAAACCAGGTCAGCCAATCATGGAACATTCCTCTTCTAGCGATGACGAAGACATGACCATGGAATTCACTTCAGTCGTTGGCGGTGTTCTTCCTTCAAAGAAAGCTCCGGCAAAGGGTCGACGGCAGTCAATGCCAGCTGCTCAAAAAGCCCAGAATAAGAGAGCACGAGAAAGTGTTGATTCCAGTGCAGGAGGCGAAACGATGGACATGACTGCTGCTGTTGGGGGTATCATGGCTTCTGCAATCGAATCCGCTAGAGACGAGCCAGATGCCACTCTCGGTATGGAAATGACTACAGCTCTTGGAGGAATTTTACAACCTTCGACGGGCACCGGAAATCGAGCCCAGGCCAAAAAAATCATGGAAATGGAGACTGATTGTGAAAGTTCCCCTTTCCGACCTGATGTTATTCCAAGCTCCCCTCCAAAGCCAGTTGCCCCAATTCATACAATCGCTTCAGAAACGGGTAGTCCAAGTTTGATGCCCATCCGTGGAAAAGGAACTCGACGAAGCACTGATGCGAGGAAATCCACCACACCTAAATCAAAACTTTCATCTAACTCTACACCCACAAAGAAGCCAACAACTCCACCTAAACAAGTAACACCACAGCCTATAGCCCGCCCCACTACACCAAGTAAGACACCACCATCAAAGAATGTCGCCGTCCGCACAGCATCTCCCAAGAAATTATTCAAAGGTGACCTTCCCAAGGTATCCACCACTCCTCAGTCATCCAAAGCCAAGAAGGTTGCCACTCCCAACAAGCTGTTCCAAAAAGACAAGAGTGGGGCCGCAACTCCAAGTTTTGTTCTCACTCCGCAACGAAGACGATCTTCTGGGGTTGGTCTTGATCGTGAAGGCCTCGGTTCTCCCCGAGTAGCTGCGCTTCTTGACCGCAGAATATCTATCGGCGAACAAGCAAAATCATTTAGCCCAAGTCGACCCGGAGAAGCCGTTCGTGGGGTACATTTCCTTGATCCACGAGCGATGGAGGCGGAACTCGACAAGGAGCGCGAACAAGAAGAGGATCGGGAAAATGGTCGAAGCATCCTGGAACGCGAGGCAAATCAAGGTGATGATGAAAAGGATGCAACATTAAACTTGAAGAATATGATTGAGAGTTTATCACCCAAAAAGAAAGCATCAAAACCACGAAAGAGTTTGCATGTGGGCGCTGCGAAGGGCATTCTCGGCAAACGACCTGTCGAACTGGATGAGGACGATGAGGACGAGGACCAAGGGGGAATCAAGCGTCTAAAGAACCACCAAGGAAGTCCTGTCAAGAACGTGAGACTTCATGGGCCTCCATCAAAGGAAGAAACGACCACGGGACGCATGACACGGGCGGGCCGGAAAAGTCTCGAGGAGACCGGAAAGTCGCTCTTTACACCTACCACCACCGCATCTCCGGCAAAACCCAAGGCTTCCACACCACGAGTCCTAGGGCGGTTCAAAGATGCAGAAGCCATTCCAGCCGAACAGGAAGTTGGGCCTCTGGCGGAGAAAGAGCCAGTTGAAGATCCACAGATCAACGAAGAGAGCTTTGAGGATGATCGCATTCAGCTACAAGACTTCCTCAACATGACGAGTATCAGATTCATGGAACTTACAACCTCCAAGCGTCGACATACCATCGCACCAAAATCTGATAGAAACTCCAAAGGCCAAAATAGTGAAATCGGTATTTCTCTCGAAGACTGTATCGCTGCAGGCGCAGCAACTGTTCCAATGCTCGAACTCTTCCAACATGCATGTCAAGAATTGAAGAGCTACATCTCAGAAGGACGCCGAACAGTACGAGAAATCGAAACCGAAACATTCGAAGAGAACCCACCACTATTCCGCGAATACATGTCCGCCACTCCTGGTCTCAAAGTTGTCATGGACAATCAACTCAAGAACGTCAAGACGCACGCAAGACTTCTTAGTAAGGAGATGTGGTACGATTGGCGCATGACACTCCTTGGCACCTTGAAGGAGGGACTTTTCAAAACTGGTGAGGGGATGATGCAGGATGAGGAGTTATTGGACCATCAACTTGGCTTGCTGAACTCGGTTATTCCGAAGCTTGTCCGGAAGACTGAGGCGCTCCAACGTGAAGAGTCCGAGCTTCAAGCTGCAGCTGAGGACCTGGCTAACTGCGACCCTGTGGCGTTAAGCGACGCGAGACAAAAATTGATTGCTGTTGATTCGGATATTGAAGCGAAGAGGCGCATGATTGCCGAACTCCGCAAACAACTTGAAAGCAGGGAGGTCGAATTGAAAGCTGGAGCGGAGAGAAAGCAAATCTGTATCGATGAGATTAGCGAAGCTGAGAGAGTTCGAGAAGAATGTCGGGGATGGACATCGGGGGAGATTAGTTCTTTGAAAGGTATTTGTCTCCCACCCACCCCTCGCGATCGCGGGACTAACAAGTTTATAGCGAAGGTTGATGCCATCGAGAAACAGCATGGGTGGACAATCACCGGTGTCTCGGGGACGACTACATCGATGACATACCAAAAAGACATTGAACTCGTTTTCGACGCTTCCTCATTCCTTTCAAGCCACCAGAAGCCATCCGCTCGCCAGACGGAAAACTCCCGCATCGACCTCTGGTATATCGGCGCAAATCGAGAACTCAACCCCCAACCTCTCACCCCAGAAAAGGATTTCTTCCTCCAAAGCATCCGCGACCATATCCGTGGTCTTCCTCAGTCACAAACCAAAGTCAAAGACTTACTCCACGCCGTCTCCGTTTCTTGGAATCGTGCGACTGCTGTGGTAGATGATATACGGTTACTTAACGTTAGTTGTCCGACTGTTGTCACGAAGACCAGCGATAATTCTATTATTGTTATATCTATGCTTCTTATTAGTCCGTTGACTACGAAGGTGGAGATTAGAATTGATCTCACTAGCCAGTCTGGGGAGCGGGCCATCGACGTTGCGGTGGAGTATAGTGCTAAGGTGGTTTACGGAGAGCGCTTCAACGAGCCTAAAATGGGGGAGTTCCTGCTTAGCAGATGTGGCAGCGTGGTTGTGGAGAACGGTCGGTCCGAAAAGACGTCGTGGGGCAGTGCGGTTGCGGAGTTGGGGGAGAAGCTTTTGGCGAGGGGGAGGAAGTAATCCGGTAAGGAATGAGGGTAGGGCTGCTGTTATTGTGTTTACGAGGTTGACGAGGGTATTGCTTTTGGTTCCGCTCAACATGTTGCGCTCGTTACATTGATTGGTATTGGCACTGCTCTGCGGAGCATGGAAGTATTGGTGTTTTTGGAGTGTGGATTGTCTTATTGTTTCTGTTTTTGTGGATAAGGTTATGATAATGATTGGGAATACGAGAATGACATATTTTTTTCTTCCATCACTTGTAACAATAGAAGATTGAGGTTGTGTGATGTTTTATAATGACGATTAGAAATTCTGGTTCTATCTTTCTTCTCTTTCCTAATTTCCAAAGTACCACTCATTTAACACTCTCTTTTCTCTCTTCTCCTTAGTAGTCTTCTCTGCTCTCTCAACCTCTTCTATTTCTCCTCGATTCTCTTGATTTCGGAGGGGTCTTCCATCTTTGTCCTCGGTGGATCTTACGGTTTTCCCGGGCTTGCTTTTCATGGGGTTTGCTCTCTTTAAAGTTGATTTGTCTTTGCTGTTCACTTCATTTCCCTCCCAAACTCCCTCATCATGATAAAGCTTCCTCTCAACCCCCTCCCCATCAACCTTCCATACACCTGACTCGCCCCATTCCCCATCGCCTAGCTCAGCATACCCTACTCTCTTTGGATCACGACCGCCACCAAATGAGCTACTTGCTCGAGTAAGAAGTTTCCTTACCAAGCTTTGCGTTTTGGATTTTGGGACAGGGTGTGAGGTCTTTGGAGTTGGCAAACCTGTTGGTGGTTTGGCTATGGCGACTGGTTTTGGTTTGGGCTTTGGTTGGAGTGTTGTGCTTTGTGTTTCTGCCACTATTCTTGCTATTTCGTCTGTTGGGGTTGGTGAATTCTTTGGGGTGTAGACCCGTGGCTTTTCGCCCTTGTATAGGGTTGGTGATAGGGTTCGTCCGGGTTCTGGGAATGGAGAAGGGGAGGGCGGAGGTCGGTATGATGTTGGTGTTGGTGTTGGGCCTTTCGAGGCTGGTTTGATTGCGGGTGGGGATCGAGTGTGTGGTTGTGCGTGCTGGAGAAGAGGGACTTGTTCTGAGCTTTGACGACGGTGGTTTTGGAGGATAGAGGTTAGGGTTTTGAGGGTGGGTGTTGTAGGGGTTACTTTGTGGCTGAGAGTTGGAGGTGAGTTGGTAGAAGGACTTGTGTTTCTTGATGGTGGCATTGAGTTCGTGGTGTTATTGCTTGCAATGGGGGGATTGGAACATGGGACGTTGCTTGGGAGATATATAGGAGTGGAAAAACATTTTAGTGTTTGTATACGTGCCACTAAGAACGGGAGTCTGAAGATTGAGGTTTGGGAATGTGTTTTTCTTTTTTTCTTTTTGGGGGCCAAGTGCTTTGGTTGGGGGGGGTGTGGTGATTCATGCACAGGACGTACTTGAATCATAGAAGAACTCTCAATTTTGAAGAAATTTACTCAAAGTTATGAGTATTGCTAATACATTCTTGAGGATGAGAATTAAGAACGGGATCCCAAGATTCGAAGTCGAGATTTCGACAAGTTAAGTCGAAGTTACGGAAACTGTTCTTTCTATTATCCCGTTGCTCCCCTCCTTCTCACTCGCTGGCACATTTTGCTGTCTCACTGTCTTACTCACATATTTATATTAACAGTCATATGTGAGGTGTAGGCTGAAGTCTGACTGCTCAAACTTCAGATAAAGATCATTTGTAGTAAGTGTGACCTATGTTAATTAGGGGTAGAGAGCAATATGACTTAAGAAACTTGAGATATTGAGAAGCAGCGAAGTACCATTCACACTCGACGATTACATTCACACCAAGAACTACTCATTACTTGCTTTCTCATCTGTTGTAATGATTCACAAATCCCTCATTAGAGAAGTATAAATAGCTCGCGTTTCTCGAGCTTTTAGTTTTTTCTTCTTTACAACACAACATCAACACTACATTCCAACAAGTCGCATCAAAACACCCTTCAACCAAATACAAATACCTTCATACACAATATCCAGCCCAGTCTATTGATCTCTAAACACCGAGAACGATAAATCCTCTTTTTCCCGATACTGTTCCTTCTCTCTCAAATACACACGCGCGCCTTCTTTCCCTTAGAACCTCGAACTCGATTACCGCCACAATATTCCCCTTCACATACATACAATTCAGAACACAAAAACTTGTGCCTCTAGCCGCGAGCAAGACAAGAATCAAGCACAACCTTTCCCGGAGCAAGACTTTATCAACAAGGCGTCCCCTTCTGACCGATATCCACAATGAGCGTCACTAATTGCTCCGACCTCGAAGTGCACATTTATGATATACTCATTTGGGGACGAGTAAGGCTTCCAGAATACCGCCTTTTTAATTTTACTCGCTGGACAGACACCAATGAATTTATGGCGCAAATTGTCAGGGCTGGCGTAGCGGGTAATGTCTTTTCTTCTTCTGGTACGGTTGATTGTCTCACCCAACCAGCCGAGTGGTATACAGAGGAGAACACGAACAGAGTGAAAGACTATATGAATTGCAGAAAGAAGGAAGACCCCAAGTACTTTAGCAGCCCCTATTTCTTGAACGAAGCATTACCAACAGCACAATTCGCAATGAGGTATTTTGCAGGAAAAGTTGCAGAAATCCAAAATATTCTCTGGGATTATGAGCTTTACCCGGATTCAAAGGGCGTATTTGACACGAGAAGAATTACACCTGAGCACTGCGCTTTCCTAATTGAAGCCATAGAACAATTTGCCCAAAGGATACCTGCCGGACCAATGGGAGTGGATCCGCGAAATCTCAGAGCGCCAGGAAACGAGATTGCAAAAGCGTCAAATTTCTTCGAAGGACACCCATCTTTTCCAAAAGCGTTGAAGTTGAAAGCGGCAGAGGGGAATACTCTACTTCAACATCAAGATTTCTTGAGGAATAAACTGCGACGGCTTAAAGATACACGAACGGCTAACAGAAAAGCAAAGGCCATGGTCGATTTCTACCGTGAAAGCAGCAACAAGCACGAGTACAAATTCGCCGTCGACGCAGAATCTCAGTGGGAAAATTACGATTTTCCGGCAAATTTAGACCATTTGAATGTCTATGATTCGGAATACGATACCACCTATGGCTACCGCTTCACTTCATCTTAGGGAGCGTGGTTCTAAGCAATTGGGCTGTACGCTCGTTATGTATTTAGCATGGTTTTCAGGGTTTGCATGGATTTTATTTTCTTGGTATTAGGACAGTCTTTGCATTAGAATTTGTATTTTTAGATAGAAAGGTTAATGCGATGAGTTTATATAATTTCGCGTCAAAGACATGATCGTGACTTCAAACAGTCTTGTTTCAAGAACCTTGTGCAGTTAGTTTATATTCTTCAATAAAAGAATTGCAGTTATGAAAGAAGAAGCGGCAGGCGTAACTGCCTTTGTATCAATAGTTACTTTGCAGAGAACCTACAACTTCTTTGTTTTCAATTGTTATCTTGTCCTTTTTGTAAGCTTCAAATGGCCATCTTCCTTTATACCACTATAAACTTTTATTCTAATTATTCACAATTCCAGGTTTGATTATTCACAGCCTATATCCTGCTCTCTTCCATGCTTCACAAAACCCCCTCAGAAAAAGTATAAATAGCTCGAGTTTCTCGAGCTTTCAGTTCTTTCTTCTTTACAACACAACACTACAAACCACACCCTCTATCCATACACAAACCTACAACTTCAACACCAATATTTCAGTATCGAAACCTACTGAACCTCCTCTATACAATTCTCAATACAAAGACACTGCCCTTAACCACTCTACTTTACTCTCTCACGCATATACAAACATACACGCAACCACGCTCTTCCCTGAAAACCAAAACACAAGATACGCCTACAGCCTAGGCCTGTTCTCTACCTGCAATCTGAGGGCCAGTGTGGTCGATAGTATTATCGTGATAAAATACTATAGTATTTTTGAATTATATATTATCATAATATTTTAGTAGTACGTATTAGTTTTCGTCGTAATACTATAGGATATTATAAAGTATACTATTTAATGACTCGTGTACCTAAAACCCCACTTAAAGTATACTAATCAAGCATAGTATATAAAGCAGTTTCTACTTAAGTATTTCTTCTTAATAACTTCTTAACATTTAATATTTAATAACACTCGGACTATTAAAAGACTACTATTGTATTTAGGGGAAAAGGTGCTCTATTTTTATAAAAAAGAATTACTTAAATTAATTAAGAATTTAAAGTCCTTAGCGTGCTTAGTAGTATTACGATATTATTATAATATCGATTAAAATACTAATAATATAAAGGATAATATTGTTAGGTATCGTGGCATTTAAATGGTATAAATTGTATGTATTAAAGTGGGTTTCTAATAATATATCGTGGTGGTATAATATTTCAAACACTATCGACCACACTGCTGAGAGCTAAAGCGTCCAGATCGAAAACTACACCCCCTCTCAATCGAAAAGCCGACTACACCCCCTCTGCTCAGAGTTAATCCTTTAATATGCCCTATAACGTGCGATCACCATGGGAGATAATGTGTTATGGTGTTTTGTATCGTATGATACCACGTTGTTCCCCGCAGTTGAAAAGGCCATTGAAGATGAGGTAGGGTTGGAAGTAGGATGTCTGCACACCTCACCAGACAAAGGTGCGCGGTATCATGTACAAATAACGGACTTTGCTCATTATCGTCGAGACCTTTTTGCAATCACACGACAGAAATCAATACCATCCTAATCATACCCGTGCTCACCCGGCAGCTGAGCTTACACTCTTTCTACACTACTATCGACATCACCATGAGCTGCATCCACACGCTGAGAGAAGTTACAACAAGAGTTGCTGCCAGGATTTCATCGATGCGAGGGCTGATTCGCTGGTAAGGATCAACGCTGTACTTGGGGCCGAAAAGGATGACGCCGCAGGAGGCGCAACAAGAATAGCTTGGGATCGAGCTGTGGCGATGGTAACACTGTAACATCGCTTCAACGAGTACGATAAAATTACCCTCCAAGGCAGTTGGTACTTATGGAAAACGTACACTGAGTGCGAAGAGATTGGTGCTAGCGATTCCGGCGGAAAGCTAAACTTTGAGAGAAAGGATGAAGAGGGGCAGCTCTGGTGGCACGAAGTCCGACACCACAAACAAGAATTCCCTTCAGTGAAAAGCTTGCGGAAATGGAACCCGTAATAGCCCGGGAGAAACAACAAGTAAAAGATCGGCCCGATTTTACGACAAGCATGGGCAATGCCCTTCTCGTAGCAGCTAGCATTGAGCTACGGATGTCCGATCCGGATATTTACGGTATTGCTATATTGTTTTTTTCTCTCTTGATATTCTGTTTGAATGGATTGTAAAAGCGTTGAGAGGCCTGAAACGAAAGAAGAAGAAAAGATTACAAGCTGTCCTTTTAGATAGTAAATCAATGCGAGGGGTTTATATGAATTTATATCTAAGCTATGCTTATGACTTTCAAGGTTTTCAAGCCCTAAAGAGAGCAAGACTCAATCAGAAATCCCTTCAAGTTTATGTTCGAATTGGCTTAGAATAGCAATCTACGAGAAGCCGGTTACTACTCTTATACGAGTCGTACTTTAAAAATACCTTTCCTTCAGATATATATTATAAAGTAGTAGAATTATATACTCTAGCTGATTCTTAAATATAGCTATTATAATTACTCCTTTTATAATTATAGACTTAAGCTATCTATTACGTATATATACTAGTAAAAGGCTCTATGTTTTTAATTTCTTAAGCTAACGCTTCGATTCCGCTTTTATACTAATTAGCACCTACTTATATCAACGTACGTCTATAGCTTTATTAGAGATAGAGTTATTAAAGACTACTAGGCGCTTAGGATTATAAAGTATTAATTTATCTCTTTATACTTAGATTAATTCACTTAAACCGTATACTACTAGCAAAGAGGTTGTGACGTATTTTTGGGTTGAAAACGCTCTGAGGAGCTTGAATTTAGGAGGTGAAAACTCTGCTATATATACAGGGAAAAGGGGTCACGTGAGACCCCCCTCTTTCCATAACAGAGGTATATAGAAGTGCGTTTAGTAGAATAATATATACGATTCCTAGGCTTAATACGAACGTAAAGAACAAATTAGCCTTCTATAAACAAAGAGAGATAGAGTATATATATAGGAGTTTAGACTATACTAAAGTCTATAACTGAAACTAAGATAAAACATATTTATCAGCTAATACAAAAGTCTAAAGCATGAACAGTACGTAACCTCGGCTATTTAGAACGGCTAGCTACTATATTACTAACTTAAACTATAGTATAACCTTTTGTTTAATATCTCTATCTTTTTATATATCTATAATATCTATAACTTTAAGAACTTAAAATCGAATATATGATATATATAATCTACTATCTTATCTATTATAAACTCGTTATTCTAACTAAGTAGTACTCTTGACTAAACTCAAGTACTAATTTTCTTGGCTTTGGAAAGACAAAATCCGAGATCTTTACGCAATGCTCCCGCGTATCTATGATAGGATAGGTATATTATAATTCTTATATACTGCTCTTATTCTAGATCTCGCTTTAAAGATATTTTCTTCTATTTTATAAGTGCCTATGTTTCAAATGTGTAAAAAGCTGCGGATTCTGTTCTATAATCTCCTTAGTAAAACACATTATAAACACGAAGAGGGCTTCTAGTAACTCGAGTGCGTGAGGAAATAATCTAACAACTATAATAATAACAGTAGCGGAATTTTGTTTTCTTTTGTTATAATAAGTAAGTTTTAATAATTATATAAGTACAAGCGGTGATTTTCCTACATCTACTTAGACCAAACTGGTCTGTTCTCCGCCCAAAGAAATCTTCGTCGATTCGAAACTTGAATATCATCCCGTCCCATCACAACGTTTCCTTCCCTTCTCCAACTATTATCAATCCTCATCCCCGCTGTTGCAAGCTCTTCATTTCGGATCCTCTCTAATTCCTCCTCCTCTGTGAGGACACGATGCTCATTACTCGATTTCCTGGATTTTGCGTACCCCATTTTCTCTCTCCTGAGAGTTATAAAGTCCATGATCGAGGAAGGCGTGAACTTATTTCTCGGTGGGCTTTCCGAAACAGTGGAATTTGTGGAATCTTTCTCACATGTAGTCGTGTCCACTGCCTGCATCCTACCGCTTAGCACAGGGTCGGCGAGTCGATTCCACCGACCTTCTCTTTGTAAAATTATTGGCACGAAAACCTCACTCGAGAGCCGCCTCAGAACTTCCGTATGCTCAACACTTAAAGATCCGTGGTCGTAGGTTTTGTGATTATCGAGTCCCTCTAGTAGAATTTCGAAAAACGGGGAAAACGGTTCATCGCCATGGCAATCGGCAAAAGGGTTATCTTCAAGGTCGGGAAAATAATGGTGTAAGACTCGATCGCTTGCCAGATATCTTTGAAGCGTTAGGCTATTGGCTACCCATGGAGCGACAGCTGTCCAGTCAACGTTCCATGCTCTCGACTTTGAAGTCTTTTGCTTTGCAACGAGTTTATTTTTTGAGAGAAGGGTTTTCATTTTCGCCCCTTTGTTTCGAATGGACTGTCCTGTTTCAGTCGAGGAAAGACTTTGACCGTTATACTGGATAAATGGATATGATAGTGACATGATGTCATCTAGGTAATACTCTAGAGGTATTAGAATCTCTTGGGAGGCAAGTGAAGCCAAATCTTGACCTAAAACCCCCATAATCAAACTTTTCTGGAACGTTATTGAATTTATAGTGAAACCCCGAGACTTAATCATGAATGATTCAGATATATACACGGTGTGATTTGAACTACAAACATCAAGTATTCACTATTGTGGAGCTTGCAAAGAGGTGAGTAGGGCTGACTCCCATTGGTTTTTAAGCATGAGGCCAACACCCCACCAGCTTCCAGAATAGATATCAAAGCTTTTGATAAGAATTGATTGACATTTCATCCATATCTACAACCGCATATTGTTGAATCACCCTGAAACTTGGTACACAAACCAGAACATTGCCCTCCCTCAAAATGTGACGGCGCAAAACAAACTTCCCAGCCTCCCACACTGTTCAAGATTTTCTCGAACTTCCATTTCGGTAAATCTCCCGCTTCCCTCGGACCAAATGCCAAAAGCTGCTTTCCTTTTGGGGGAAAACTCGTATCCTCTCACTTCTTTGGAGGTGGCGCAGGTTGCGGCTGTGGTTTCGGACGTGGTGGTTCTCGGCTAACCATTGGATTTCGGTGGCGCAAAGCATCCTCAGAACTGGCCATGTTGAGAAATTTGACTTCAACGGGGGTCTGAACTGAGCGAATCTTGGTTGGTGACGATGGTGTAGGGCTATCTTTTGGCGGGAATGTTATGATGGTGGCAGGTTTCTCTTGCAAATTGAGCAGAAGGATTCTTTGGGAGCCGTGTGAGAGATATCCTGACATGTTGTGGTCGAAAAGGTTTCTTCGTTGATGACTTTTCCTCGGATTTAGGAATTTGTGAGCTTTTATGAAATTGTGAGGTCTGGTTCAAGACCCCTCAGTGGTTTTGGTAACACGTACTATACTATTCATGATGAACACTTTAATTACGTGTTGATGTTCCCGTCGCATTTCTTGCCAGCTAAGGTTATGATTCTGCTTATTGCCCCTCCATACACTTGAGTGGTACCTCGCTTAAATCGGAGGCCGAACTTTGCTCTATGGGGGTTATGTTTGTGTTTCGTGAAACTAGAAATTGTTGATATTTCATCATGACTAGATGCCAGCAATCTATTCATGAAATATTTGGCAAGTTTTGCAATCACGAAAGGAAGGAAAAGAGGGACAGAAAGACTGAAGGATGACTGCAAAATCGGTCACTATTACAAGCCCCATTTTGGAAACCCAAAATCAAAGAGGAAAATATGAACTCTGTTCGAATCTATAAAACGTACTGAATCACGTGGTAATATTATTCCTTCGGAAGATTTCCAAAGAAATCTCTTTGCAATGAAACTTGAGTGAATTGAGCAGCTTGAGTACTGTGATAAAGTAATGAATGTGTGAACGCAATACAAATTTGTAAACATCTATGAGGTATCTCCCCGCCGATAGCAAAAACCAGTGCATGTGAATCAATCATCGGATGTAAACCCTGTACCTAGAAGAAGACATTCTTTCCTCCCTGAGAGAACTGCGTATCTAGCAAGTGATCTTTGCTCCGGATCCCTTGCATGGGGCTCGTGCAATGTATGCCCACTATTTTTAAGGTTAGTTTGAAGTGTTTTTAGGGATACAGTGGGGGTTGAAAGCTCTTACGTTCTCAAATCCTCCATCGCCTTTGAGAGTGAAGCTTTGTCCAGCTCCGATGACGAGAACGTCATAGCTGACGTTGGAGCCAACCTTGGCTTTGTAGCTGGTGCCTTGCTTGACGATTGGGGTGCCGACGAGGTCGTAGCCGACGTTGGACATGACAATTGTTCCGGTGGGAAACGCAGCAGCAAGAGCTGAGACAGTCTCTTGTGTGAATCTTTGGCGATTCTGGAAACTGATTTTAGTTTTTGGAGAGAGAAATCTGGAATTTGGAAACTTACAGCAATGTCTTTGTCAACGAGACCTTGAACAAGTTGGACTGCTTGGTTGACAACTCCCAAAACAGTGCTGGCCGCATCTACTTTCGAAGTACCAGATTCAAAGCTGTCAAGTTGAGCAGGAACCGTGAGAACACTGGTTATGCTCTTGGTGGCACCGTCTGTGGCAACAGTTACAGCCCGCTTTTCGATGGGAGATGCGGAAGCAAAAGCAGCAAAGACTGCTGTGCAGGTGAAGAGAATGTTTTGGGCGAGCATCTTGAAAGATTTGTTGGAAATTGGAAATTGGAAATCCGAAGTTTGAATTTGAGGGGTAGCAAAAACGTTGAGTGGAAAGGTTAGAAAAGACAGAAAGATAAGAAAAGACCTAGAAAGAATGTTTGATGGTGAGATGAAGAGTTAAAATTTGTGCGTCCTTCCGGGTGGCTTTATAGTTGGCCTGCTCATGATCATAGCTATGAGATGATCCATGAAGCTACATGGCACCAGAATAGATCGTGAGCATCTTGATGGGAGACTCTCCAAACGCCGGGAACGATTCAAACCCCAAATACCTTCTGAAACTAAGTTAAGCAGCTGACTGTGCATTCCATTCTTGAAAAACACCACTGAAGAGTCAAAAACAAACTACTCTAGTCATGGAAAATAGAAAGCCAAGGACAGCAGTTGATGAACTGCGAGCTTAGCCCTACCGTATTCCAGAGCCAAGTATCAGGGGGCTGTATTTAAACATGTCATAAGCTATAAAAAACCCTAAATCAGGCGGAGATATTTCCGATGCATAAGTCCCAAGATCTTTCCAAGGTTTCAGTAGCAAACCTTATTCTATCCTCGGCCTGTACCGAAGCGGTAAAGAACGATCTAAACTATACGGAGGACGCGGTCAAAAGTATGGAGAATACAGGCCTGTGCACTATAGGAGTGCCCTAAAAGGTGGTAGGTGCTCTAAAGCTACTTTTTAGTTAGTTTAGGGGTTATTTTATTAGAGCTTTTTTAAAGCTATTTATACTAATTATATACTCTTAGCTTCTCTTTACCTAATAATCTACCTTCTCTATACTTATTACCCTCTTTAAGCTTAATAATCTCTTTAATATGCCTTAGAATACGCTTAATCTATACTTATATCTTCTTTTATAGTATATCTTCCTAGTACTTAATCTATACCTCTTTTAATGCTTTCTTAGTATTAATTAGCCTCCTTTTTATTATTTCTCTCTTTATCTAGTACTAAGTTAGCTCTATAGTGTTAAGATTAGGAGAGTTTCCTAGCTAAAGAAGCTTATATATAGTATATATACTAAAGACTTTCTATTATTCTTAGTAAGTATAAGTAGGGGTATTATCTTCTTATACTAAAGTCCTTAGCTAATCCTTCTTATATTTTTATATAAAAGGAAGAAGTAAAAGACATAGAATCTTCTCTTTAATATTAGTACTAGTTTATCTCCTCTTACCTCTTTTTTAAAATAATAAGACTAGTAGACTCTTTATACTTAAATAGAGGGCAAAGTATATTAATAAGAGGTTAGAGAGTTTCTTTATAATACTTCTTTTAGTACTAAGTCTTTACTATCTTAATATCTTATTATTTTTAGTCTATCTTCGCTTATTATTTTATATTCTAAAGAGCCTTCTATTTCTCCTTATCTTAAAAGAACTAAGTAGTATTCTATATTATAATATCTCTCTTATATTCCTCCTTCTCTTTCTTTATCTCCTTTTCTTAGATATAATAAGGCCTTTTTATATTATAAAAGAAAGAGCTCTATTATATAAACTTACTAAACCCTTTCTACTAACGTATAATAATATATTAGTAATATATCTCCTCCTTCGTTCTTTATACTCTTCTTTGCTCTCTTATCCTCCTCTTCTAGACTAACGTCTTATTAGTAAAGATAACGTTCTTTTGATTCTCTAAAGTCTACTTCTTATAAAGTAAATACTAGTCTAAATAAGCCTTCTTTTACTACTTATTTAGACCTAGTTTTATTATTCTTTTATATACTTAGTATCTCTTACTTCTTATTAACTAATAAATAGTACTTAGAGATAGGCTTTCTTCTTTTATATAGCTAGAAGTCTCTTAAACTTCTTATGTAATTTATTAATATAACTACTCTCTTATTATACTATTCTTAGTTATAACTTTAAAAATATAAAGCTAAATCTTCTCTATTATTAGTAGCCTTTTAGAGTAAGGTTTATTATCTATATACTAGGTCTCTATATTTGTTCCTAGAATCTACTCTCTCTCTTTAGTCTTAACTTATAGCTTATAAATACTAGACTAAGAGATACTAGTTTAGATAGTAATCTCTTCTATCTTAAACTTATAATTAAAAAGAGAGAGAGTAGTAACTCTTACTTCTACTAAATTTTACTTCTTCTCTTTAGACTAGCTAGGATAAGAAATAGACGTTATTATAGAAGCGATATTAACTACTTATTATATAATAATAGTTAGCGAGAGAATAGTAGCTAGATAAAGTAAGATAGAAAGTATAAAGAGAGAGAGAATAGGGTCTAGAGTATAAAAGACGTTCTATAAATAAGTATCTAAGTTCTCTAATTTAAGCCTACTATAAGAGTCCTCTTCTTCTTCGTCGTTATTGTTAAAAAGATTATAATTTAAATTATATTTAAAGTTATAATCTTATAAATAGTTATTATTATCTTCTAAAAGAAGACTCTCTTTACTACTTAAAAATTTAGACATTTCACTAGTAAAAAGGCTAGTAAAAGAGCTTTAAAGATAGAGTAAGTAAAGAAGAAACTAGTATTTAAATTTAAAAAGAATATATTAAATAATAGAGTTATAGGATAATTTATAAGAAGGACTCTCCTATAGACTCGCTAAAAAGAGGGGCTAAAAAGTGGCTTTAGGGCACCTACCACCTTTAGGGCACCCCTACAGTGCACAGCCCTGTATTCTCCATACTTTTGACCGCGTCCTCCGTAAGCAAGTTGTTGAAATAACGTTTCCAGTAAATTGCCAAATATGACTATAACCAAGCACAAGCTCTTCTGGAAAAAGTTTAAATGCGAGAAGGATGTGCTGGGTTTTGCCCGAGTCAACCTTGAATGAAACATCAGAGCCGGTAGGCTTCAAGATTGGTTCTAAATGTAGTAAACCAAAATAACATCACCGAATGGAGTTGGAAACAAACTTAAAGGCTGTTTTACACAAAATCATCTTTACAAAACTTCAGATAGAAGAGGAGAGAAGAGAATAAAGATCTTCGAGGTTAACAAGGTTCCCACATGGTGCGGAGAAATACCGGGTACAGATCTCAGCCCGAGGAGCAGAACTCACTTTAAAAAAACATATAGGATGGCGCCGAGATGTTTTTTTTGTGAGATTATCTGGCAGCTATAAGCTTTGGTGATTTCTACGAAAGCAAAAGGAAATCTGTTTACCCCTAACGGCGTTTCATATTCTCCGACAATTAAAAGGAACGAGCTGAGATGTTTCACCTGTTGTTGAAGAGGTTGTTCAGAACTTTAGCAATATTGACAAATTTATCAACCGAGCAGATTCTTTGAGTAGAATGGATGTGTGTTGTATAGCTTTCCTTTACGCTGGTTGGCCAATTCCCTTTAGAACCAATTAATAGCGCGCGAACTCTAGCCGAGGAAACTCCGAGTTACAGTAGTGGGGAAAGACTTCCAACTCCAAACGCACTTGACTCGTGAATCTTATTTTGTTGCGAGGAACTTTTCAGGTCCAGGGCTGTGTTTCCACTGCTTTTATATGCCAGAGTTGTGGATCTCTGCGTTATTTGAAGTTGCTTCTCATGAGAAAGGAGTAAAGGGACTGCCGGGTCAACTCCACTCCCACATTACTAAGCGGCGTCGTATCAACACCAGGCTCGAGAACTTCTTCGCAGCAACAGACCCTCAAACTCGATCGCTTCTGAGCAGGAAGCTCGCTCGATGCCTTCGTCTCGTCCAATTCGTTCGAGAGCGACGACGCGCGAGGGTCTCCCAGCACAGTGCTGGTCACGTGGCCCTGGACAAGTTTGTCATAGCTGTTTGGCATATCGGAAAGCGCGGTATCGATTATCTACAACATCTCGTCCTCGTTGAGATTTCTCCTCGGCAGAAGCGCTTCGCTTCGATTTTCCGACTTCAGAGATTATTCCTAAGCCCGACCGACGTACTTCATTCTGTCGCGCTGCCAGGTGCCAGGTACCGATCATGTCATAAGGAAGAAACCGAGGGTTTGGTCGCGAGCTTTAAAGCTTTAAAGCCTTGTGGAGAAATATTGTTTGGAAAGTGATGTATTGTAGACCAGTACTATAATACCCCCTTCGCTTTCTGTGCTAGACCCACTTTTTAAGGGCCCTTCCTGGAAGAAGAATCACTGTGTACTGTACTACTACTGTCTATACTGGCAACGGCGTTTTCGGTAACTAGCAACATCCCCTCGCACAACAGTTGTGCAAAGATAGCTTAAAGTCTTTAACTAGACGGCGAGCTGGTGCACTATCGATTCCGCTACAGCTACGAAGACGAGCTTTCGTGCTCCTCTCGCCAACATCCACGTCGACGTACCGCATGTCATATTTGAGTGGCAGGAATGGAAGCAAGGATTCCTCGCCCTTGAGTGATACTACGATTGGTTCACGCAGTTTTAATGGCCTGGGGGGTCTCTCCAACCTTTGAATCGTCGAACATGGATGAAGTTTCAGAGACCCGACGATCTTGGCGATACAAGGGGATGCTTTCTTTGAGTATCTGCAGTGTTATTATTAGAACCCACTTTATTACATACCATTTATAACGTTTAAATGTTACGATACTAAACAATAATAATGATAATACTATTAACAACACTGAGTTTGTTCTTCTTGGATAAGCTGGCTAAAGAATCCGTATTTTTAACGACGCTCCACGCCGTGCTAGTGCTTGGAGACCAATCAGATTGCTATATCGATCGTCGTGATTATGACATTTTCACGCAAAACCGTGGTTTGCACTGCCACGGAATCGTCCCTTGCCCAACTATACAAAACGGCCCCAACGCGGGGAAATCCGAAGTTCAAAACAACTTACGCACCTAGTTTTCCAATGCTTTTCAAGATCCACGTGGAAATATCGTGGTCTCGATGGACGAATATATGATCTTGTTGCATTTTGAAATCAAGTACGGAGCAGTCACTTCTCAATATCCTCTGTTGTAGTGTTAATGAAGACATCGGCCCCAATGGGCAGGGCAACGTGATGGAACCATCGCTCCCACAGCAGATGAGTACCGACTCGCTTGGCTGGCGGCGAGCACGATCACCCACTGCGTAGAGGGCAGCGTTGAACTAAAGTGGAAGAGTCGACGTGGCCTGAGAGAATGTTTAGCCATGATCCCTTATGATGGTTATTTCAAGAGTGAAGAGCAGTGCTATGTCACGACTCACCACAAACTTTTCATTTGCAACTTTTGACAGGTCCTTACTAACGACGCCCTTCCAAATTCAGTCCAACTACCTCCACTGAAACCTCAACTCGACTATCCATGAGAGCTATCTCAACAGACGCTTCTCTATGGACAAATATCAAATCTAGCTGACCCACATCATCGGTACCCAACCGAAACGGTCTCGCCTTACTCGGCAGCAAATTCGTCCTTTCGGCCTTCTGCTCCTCGCGGAGGATCTTGCTGAGTGTTCTTACAGGCACAAACTGACTTACATGAAACATACCATTGTCTTACGCAAATTCAAAATCTAGATACGAATCTTCTAGTCCCTGTAACAACTTGGCAGGTTTTTCTCACTGTTTTCTCTGCCGAATTGGCCGTGAAGTTTACACCAACTTGCAAAGAAGGCTGCTTGGGCATAAGCATTCTAGAGAGACCGAGTGCGACAGCAAGCTCTGGCTTGGTTGAAGGATTTGCCCGTCGATCGTGATTCGTTCAGTTGTTCGTTGGTGTTTATCCCATCTCTTCGTGACCAGTTGTTGGAGACCAGGGGTTGGAGAACACTAGAACTTCATGCTCAATAGTCGTTAACACCGTCGTGCATGCCGATGGCAGTTGTGGTGTTATTTGCTGCGGGGTAAGACTTCGTTACTTTTTATTTGGGTCTCGCAAACTTTCGAGGGCAAAGGATGACTAAGTCGTCAGTGTGTACGAATCATCCAATCCGAGAGGCGAGTATGCATGACTATAGCAGGATCAGGAACCCTGGCGAATCCGTGATTGTGGTATTTTTGACAAGGTAATATGTGGCCTTCTCATCTAGGCGAGCTACGTACTGGGTGGTAGTCGTAAAAGTGGAGTTGGAGTTATGAGTTGACACAAGCTGTTTCCAGCTTATGCCTATCCTCAACTTGTCGCTGTCCAAATTTCGATACTGCTGAAGGGTAACGTGGAGTTAAGGAGAGCGGTAAGTTAGAAGATAATTAAGGCCCCTAAAAGCAAGAGCGATGGACCGTTTTGAAATTTATACTTACAAATCACATTTGTACAATATAGGAAGTTGCTAGAGTGGGTGGCGCCCTTTATGCATGGCGGGAATGGATGGAACCAACGGGTGATATGTCGCAAGAAGTATGCAGTACTACTCAATGTTGCAACACAATTAATTGGGCAAGGCACCTCGTCGGAGATAACGCTTCATGTAAAGTCGGAGACTCCTTACTCACGTCAAGTTGCCAAGTTCGGTCATAAACATAGCCCCATTGGGCTCGATCAAGTCCATGTTAACCCCATCGGGTTCGGTTAATTCTACGTAACACCGACACGTAGAAGTGTTTATAAGATACACAGTCACTGGCATTTGCTTTTCGACTTGCAACATCATTCCAACATTCTTCGACATTTTCAATTCTACAACTAAATCACACAATGTCTCCTCCACTCACCCCTCCGACTTCTATTGCCGGCAAACCAATTGGATCAATTGGCTATGGCATGATGGGTAAGTTCATGCTTGATATTTGTGAAGCCCTGTTGCTTAAAAACATTAGGTTTGACAATTTTTGGCACAATCTCCCATGAGGATGCCATCAAACCCTTGAAAGCCGCCCTTGAAAATGGTGCCAATTTCTGGAATGCGGTATGCGCCCCAATATCCCCCAATCATCCGTCTCATATACTGACTTAATATCAGGGAACTTTCTACGGCCCACCTAATGCAAACTCACTCCAACTCCTCAAATACTATTTCTCCATCTATCCCGAAGATGCCTCCCGCGTTGTTCTCAGCATTAAAGGAGCCTACGATGGCTCAACTGGAACACCTCATTGTACGCCTGCAGACATTCGTGCCTCAGTGGATGAATGTCTCAGCATCCTCGCTGGAGCCAAAACGATCGACCTCTTTGAGTGCGGTCGAGTTGACCCCAATGTCTCTATTGAGGAAACCGTTTCCACACTCGCGGCGCTCATCAAAGAAGGAAAAATCAGTTCCTACGGACTCAGCGAAGTGAACGCAGCAACAATCCGTCGTGCAAATGCCATTCTTACTCCCGCTGCCGTGGAGGTTGAACTCAGTCTCTTTTCACGCGATGTGCTTGAGAAAGGGGGCGTGGCGGATACATGTCGCGAGCTTGGAATTCCTCTCGTCGCTTACAGTCCACTTGATCGGGGTTGGTTGACTGGACAATTGAAGAAGCCAAGTGATCTTGCCGCAGACGATTTCAGGCTCAAGATGGGATATCCTCGTTTCCAACCTGGGGCTTTCGAGAAGAATGCTAAGCTCGCTGAGGGAGTCGCCGAACTTGCGAAGAAGAAGGGTGTTACGAGTCCTCAGATTGCGCTTGCGTGGGTGAAGCAGCAAGGTGCTTTGCCGCTTCCTGGTGCGACCAAGGTAGAAAGAGTAGAGGAGAATACGAAAGAGATTACGCTTAATGAGGAGGAAATGGCGGAGCTTCAGAAGCATTTGGAGAGTGTGGAAGTTGCGGGAAATCGTTACCCGGAGTTCTTTCAACCATACCTCAATGCATAAAGACCGTGTAGCAGCCAGTATTTTTGTAAATTCGGGGTCATTGCTATTTGGTACATCTTGCAAGCTTTAGCTCTGACTAGTTTTACATTTAATTTTTGAATTGCCAATGCTTTCGCCTCCTTTCCCCCATAACCGTACTGTGCTAATTGTATTCTTGGAGTTTTCTAATAACTAAAAGCTTTGCTACAACTGTAGACGTGCTCGCAATGAACATTGAAATTGTGAGGGGGGGGGGGGAGTAACACGACAGGTTCGCACCTACCTACCTGGCCCTTGCTAATGCAAATTTCTGGGGCATCTCAAGCAAATAATCCTAAGTATCTGAGAAAACTTATAAATAACATAGACATTTGGCTCGATAATATCTGGGTGTATTCTTCTAGAGTGTTGGAATAATGGATTGTTTATTTGATGTCGCTTCTAATAACTACTACGGGACGGGATATCCAAGTATCGATTGTTTGCTCTGTGTAGATGAGAGAAGAAGGGTTTGACATTCTTAGCTTTACTTCTTCAATGATGAGATATAGGGAATCCCCCCCCTCTTCGTGCTTTCTTTCATTCTCGCTTAGCGCTAGATAGAATATTTTTCAGCGAACATCGAGCGACGTGTAAACTCAAGAATGCTTTCTTTGTACTCATGACTAGTCATACAGCAAGCTAGGTTCAGGGTGTGGATTCCAAATCTTGCGTCAGTAACTAACAGCACTGTGGGTTACTCGGGTAATCCTTCGCCGACTACCACTCGACAAAGTAGCTATAACAAGCAGGTCTAAAGCTACATGGGGACGCAGTTCTGGACTGCGCATGCGGTCGGTTGGGCAATAGGTTAGTTTGTGTTGGGTTGTTGGACTACCTAAATCACTACGTGAAGTACCCCACCCCTCCAACATCCTACCAACAGCAGGTCACTTTCCCATTCTAAAAAGTGACGAAGTCTGAAGGGTGGTGTTCTAGACGAATGATAAACCCTTAAATAAAAGTTTGAGTGGGGAACTATCTCTATATTCGAACACCAACTTGGAACTGGACCAACTCAGGTGATCAGGAAATGCCTTCCCCCTCAGTTACAGAATTGGCACGGATTATTTCCATCAACACTGCAAAGAGCAATGAATACCTAACAAACAATGGCTTGCCTCAACTTTCTTTCCATATTGATGCATCAATTACGACACTCATCCCATATGGCGTGAGGAGAAAATTCGTTCTATGGACTTGACAATGTTGGAACTTCAGAACGCACGGGAGAGGGAATGGAAGATTGGGCAAAGCTGTTTGAAGATGCGGATCCCCGATTCAAGTCTTTGGGTGGGAAGCAACCTGAGGGAGCGAGTTTATGGATTCTGGAAGCTGTTTGGGAAGGGTAATAATATTTCTTGAACTCGATCAGAATCTACCATAGCAATTGTTCTTCCCAAGACACTGCACAACCCCACCGTGTCCTTCAACCACCACGGCATCACTCGTACCCCATCATTCTGTAATACTATGAAATGCTGTCGCTTCCGCTGTGACAGCATACTCAGAGGCTCATCGTGCTGACTCGGTCCCACTCCCCAAAGTAGTAGCAGCATGTCCTCTCTCACGGCAGTGTGACTGAACTGGTTCCAAGTGTTCCCAGCCCCGAGTCACCGGTGGATGTGAATTTTCTTTTCTTCAAGTTGGTGCCGGGTCGGGTCCGCCTTGGAGTTGGAGGTTGATTGGCTTGATGGTTTTTGAGATTGGTCAAGAGGTGATGTTGTCTTTGGAGTTACCGGGCTCTTTGTAGGGAAGTTTGGATCTTGAGCCATGGCTAGAGGTGGGCTGTTTCTACTTGTTCCTTTTTTTCTTCTTTTTGGGTTCTTTGGGGAGGATTACTTCTGAAAAAGACTGGAGTGGTATGTTGATGTATGAGGGAGAAAATTAATATTTCTCTTCTAGTGGGAAAAATGTGGTTTTTGTGAACCTTCTACAGTGTGTTTGATGACAAACAGATAGTCCACCCAGCAAGCTACTTGTTCACAAGAACAGTTTCATAAAACCAAATGATAGTCCGCGACACGCAATCTACAGACCCCATGTTGTGACATAGCGACGGTGCGTTAGAATACATCTTATGAAGCAAAAACAAATTGCAGCAATACACATCAACACATCACAAGATCTCTTTCCAACCCTTACGAAAACGGAGTTGACGGGCGCTTAGGCTTGTTTATACCAAGCCAACGACATTCGACTATTTCTCGATACCACATCATCAACTAGATGTGAACTACTTCATATTTAGAGGCCGACAATGATGAAAAGTGGCGAAAACGCATGCTCAAGGTTGCCAGACTTTTTAGTTATGGTTTCACGACTAAAGCATAATTTCAGTGGGCCGAAAGAACACACTTTCATTTTCGGAGTTACTTCCAACACTTTGACAACTGAGAGAAGTGTGATGATTCTACTCTCGATCTGAACCCTGTTGAATGAATGAGAGCTATTCACTACCTAGTTTCCCCGAAACTCCAGAGCGATGGTGTCCGTGAAGGAACAATCTACTGTGGTGTAAATCGTTCTATGTAATATCAAATGAAAGACGGAAAGAAAAACGAAGCGACCACGAATAAATCCCCCGCCGATTCCTGTTTACTCTTCTTCTGAATCTCCAGAACTGTTCGAATCTTCGGAATCTTGAGAATCTCCAGAATCGTCAGAATCGGAATCAGCAGAATCGTTAGAAGCTTCAGCTGCCGGAATCGGATTCCTCGCCTCGCTCCAGCATTCAAGGGGTGAAGGATAGGGAGGACCTAGATGTTTGCTTCTGGGGTTGTAATCGAAGAGGCCAAAACCATACCGACTAAAGCCATACAAGTAGCCTCCGGTAGCAGAAGACCTGGTTTTTTTATCCACCGTACATTCTCTGGGCAGCCTAGCTCGATGAAGTACTGCTGAAGATTCCAACCCTTCACTCACGAGCACGTCCATCATAGAATCCAATCCGTAAGATCTGGCAAAGGCCATTGCCCATCCTCCGGTTTCTGGTGTGTCAAGCGTTGCCCCCTTCAGGCGTAAATATCGGAAAATTGCCATCTCCTCCTGCTTGACTGCCAGAGCGATTGGTGGAGGAGTTCCAAAATCCAAGTGAGCACCGTGTCCAACAAGCGTACGTACAATGCCATAGGAGCCTGCATTGACGGCTCTCATCAAAGGTGTATCTGCTGCAGAAAACCAGTTTGGATCCGCACCATGATCCAGTAAAAGTTTGACGGCCGCTTCGCTTTTACTTGAGGCCTTTAGAAGTGAATGATGCAAGGCATGTTTCAGCAAGTTCGGAGCCTTCTTACTGCTGACTTCTTCAAAACCAAATCGAGGAGCCTTAGAAAGGTCTGTCATCAAAGCGACGCTGCTGACTGAAGATAATTGATCGAGGGAGCAACGGAGCATTTCCGGGCGGCGATTTCGAATGGCACAGATGATGCGAACATGAAAGTCTCCTTGAAACTCTAAAGGGTCCAGGTTAAAAGTAGAGGTCAACTTTTCTATCCCACCCTGGTAATCTTCCGGGTTAACGGCATTCCACATCGCAGTCTGGAATTTCGCTCGAACCCGATCCCACACCATGAGACGAGCTCCATTCTTGACTGATGTGGTTGTGAACAGACCCAATAGATAATTGAACACTCGAGAGCTACCCCCAAGGGCTGCCATTCGAAGATAAGTTGCGATGAGATCCCCTTTCAGGAGCGTGTAGTCATCTGCGGTGTCCCAAGTTGAAAAAAGGTAATGAAAAATATCGTAATGTCCAAAGTAGGCAGCGATTCTTAAACGGCTTTCCACTCCCCTACCGCTATTGCGCAGTTGATTATTAGCGAGTAATTGTTTGACGACAAGGAAAAGATTCAGATAAGCTGCTGCATCCAGAACAATTCCATCGAATTGTTCATCCATTCTCTTCTTCCCTTTCTCCCTATCAGGGACTCCACTGATGATTTCTTTAGGGCCGAAAATCAAGTAGAAATAGAGACAACCGTAGCAAAGCCGTCTCATGTAGGATTCCAATACAACTCTGTCTGATTCCCCGGTGAGCTCGCAGATGCGCTGCGCGACACGGCGAATCTGAAAACCAGTCGAGGCGGGGTCATCCTCCGGGAAGTTTCGAGGATTTCCATACAACGTTTGCAAAAAAGAGCACATTGCGGTATCCCGACCATGCTTCCTGTTTTTCCCTAAAAACCAGAATGCAGTCCAGTCAAAATCGGTAGCGAATCTGTCGAGCTTTTCAAGAATTCGAGAGCGGAAAATGGCTTCGTTGGCTTGATGACAAAATTCCTCTGATGGAATATAACGTCAGTGTTGCTAGGATGAAAGGTGAAGACCAACATCACTCACTGCTCACGAGTCTCAATCTCATAGCACGCTTCAACGTTCGTGCGCGGATTGAGAAGTCAAAGATCTTTTCCACGATCTCCAAAGGGAAGTCGAAGAGACGCAGTGTCGCGTTGCTGGACGCCATGCTGGGGACTTGAACTCTTTGCCTTCCGAAAGTGAGGATGATTGGCGGAGAGTTGACGAGCTTGTAGATGGGGTTGTGGGCTGAAGTCGAAGAATCGTTCCCCTGAGATGTCCAGGGACGAACAGGGAAGTGCCTCGATGGAGTTGTTTTGGTGTTGACGCTGGAAAGTTGAAGGCTTGTTTGCTGGCGAAGATGAAGTTCCAATCGGAGTAAAGTATACCAGGCACGCCAGGCAGACGCGTAGGCACGTGATACAGCAAGGTTACACAGCCACGTGCTCAGAGAAGCTCGAAGTTTTGTTACGCGCCGTGTCTAAGTCTTTACCTATACTGTATATGAGTATGAAATACCAGGATTGCTTTCTGGAAAAAGAATCTCGCAGTAACATCTATTAGCTAGTATTTTCTCACTTCTTTCAAACACCCAACGCCCTGTTGTTGACAACTATCCTAGTTCACAAAAGCCTATTTACTGCAGGAGGTTTAGTAATTTAAGACTCTGGGGGAATGATAGTGGCTTAATAGAGAATCTATGAGTGAGAATGCAAATAGAAAGTAGTGGGTTTCGAAAATCTTTGAAAAGAAATCAACATGTTCCGATATCCTCACCAGAGTCAGCAACACCAGAAACAACCCAACATCACAATTCTCTCACCACCGCTTCCTTCCCCAATATCGAAGCATCTAGCCCCCCACCAAGGGGTGAGGGCAGGCCGGAATTCGTAACTGGTCAAGAGCAAAGTACCCCTGCTCTACTTCCTCAACTATTCAACCGAGACTGGGAAAATGAATTGGATTATCCCATAAGGCTCGAATAATTAGATTCGTGTCGCCTTTAATATTCCGAGCATTTTGCTCATCTATCATCGTCAAATCTTTCCAAATTATCCTCTTACTTCATATCTTAACATTCCACTTCCACTTATACTCCAAACAAGCCCACCTAGCCATCAAAAAGCTGCCGAGACCCATAACCATAACCCCCGCGAAGAAAGCCACGAAAGCGGTAGGTCCAATTTTAGGAAGAAGTTCACCGCCTACTGGGATACAGATCATCGTTCTACCGTCGAGTCAGCTTTCGTCTTCTTTTTCCTATTTCTATTCCGGTGGCAATGGCACAAGTCTACCATAAATGAAAAGACGGCGAAAACCAGAAAGAGTCCTGGGTTAGGGGATAAGGGGAGACCAATGAAAAGTAAAAACTCACGCAAAAGCAACAACAGAATAGCTAGTCCCATAATAAGCCCCATACTTATCCGCCCCACAAAGCTGCCCAAGACAAACCGGTGCCATAGATATAATACTCCCACTCCCGAATCCAAAAAGCGGTGCAAAGATATAAAACTGCACAATGCTATCTCTCTCGACCGGTAACCACAATACCAGTATCGTTAAGAGGGAGAGGATGAGGGTAACAATCATGGTATTGTAACGCCCCATTTTATCAGATATCCACCCGGAAAAGGAACGTCCAAATGCGGATCCGGCGTTGAGGATGGCAATGATGTTGAATGCTGTCTGGGGGGAGAATCCGCGGGAGAGACTGTAGGTGGGAAGAAGACCTAGGGCACCGAAGAGGACGAATTCGAAACCTGTGATGGGGTTAATGCTTCATGTCAAAATCAACAAACTCAAGAAGAAGAAATAGACGAAGAAAGGAATGGGGAAAGAGAAACTAACAAGCAATCCCAACGGTCGCCCACCCAAACCTAGCATCCAAAAAACACTTCAAATCCACCGCCCCTCCACCCCTCTTCCTCGGCAAGCGTCCCCTAATACACAAATTCCCAACAACCATCTCGCCCGCCACAATCCCAGCAACAACCCTAGTAGCAACCTTCCATCCATACCTCCCCAGTGTCGCCTTAAGCACCAACGGAAACAAAATACCACCAATACTCGAGCCCACAAATGCGATTCCCGATGCCACTCCACGACGACGTTCAAACCAGTGAGCCACAACTGCAAGAGCGGTGGTAGTAAGACAAGCCCCAGAGACCCCGCCCAGGACCCCATAGACGAGCATGAAATGCCAGTATTTCGTGCATTCGGCGAGGAGAAAGAGAGAGATAACATATGCTATACTCCCAAAAAGGAGAAGATATCTCGGTCCATAGCTATCGAAAAGAGGTCCTATTTGGACCCCTAGGAAGAGATTGAGGAAGACTATTTCATTATCAATATCGATTTTGAAAATTAAACCTCTCCTTCATGTTGAAATGGGAAGAGGATGCCGTTTAATCTCAAAAATGCCCACCAACATCTAACCCCAAAAAGGCTAAAAATCACACGCGAAAAGAGAGAAAGAGAGAAAAGAGAACATACCATTAACAGCAGCAATCCATCCAACATCCCGTCCAGTATACGCCTTAAGTTGATTCTCCTGCCAATAACTCTGAAACAGTCCCACACTACTAATCAACCCAAAAGTGCCCGAGATAATGAAGAAACTCCCAAAGATAACCGACCATGCTCTTGTTCCTCCCTACATTTTGTCAGTTTTTCTCTTTCCAGTTTTACGCGTTTCGATTCGCATGAGAAGAACGACGAGGAATCAGATGTGTTGAGGATTGGGAATAAGATCAGGATACAAAATAAATGTGAAAGGTTAACTAGGGAAGAGACAAGAAAGAAGACGAACCTCAGGAAACGTGTAATCAGCCCTCGACGCAGTCTCAGTGACATGTAAACCCCCATCCGCTTCAACATCCGGCCCAGGCTGTCCTTGTACCTTGGCCGCAGAAGCTGAAGCTGAAGCAGAAGCAGATTTACGAGATACAGACTCGTGTAAAGGACGGAGGTGAGAATGACGTGGATGCGAACCAACAGGCTGAAGAGTGGGGGCTGGCGAAGGTTCAAGTTCAATTGAGTTCGCCATTCCTCTTCGTCCTGTGCCTCAAGTGATAAGAATGATGGAACAATAACAATAACCCAGAAGTTCCTCTCTGAATATAAAAAACCCAAAAGAAACAAAAATATCTCTGACTCATGAACCTGCACCGCTCCCCATCCCGATAAACGGACTCGAACCAGACTCAAGCTAGTTCATGCATCTGCATTAGCCATTCATCCCCCCAGCAAAAAACCACATTAGGAAATACAACCCCGGATTAGTGGGATGGGAGATGGAAAATCCACAGATATTGAGAAAAGTTAATTGAGGTTATTTCAACGACTCATGTGGTTTGGTAGGATGAAAACTCCGTACGGGATATCAAACCGGAGTTCGAGTTAGGATGAACGAATTCCGAATTAGTAATTCGTCATATACTTATCCATATATCCACCATTGGCATGCAAATGAAACGAACCCATACAGGCTGAACAGTATGGATACCATGGCGGTGACCACGTTTCCTTCAAGCCCCAAACTAGTTCATACTCATCTGAAAGGGAAAAAAGGAAGAGGTCACACATCGCTTCTCCTCCCCCATATAGACATCAAAACGGGTGGTGGATCTTCCGCATTACACCAGCATCTTTTTTTAATTTCCCCACCCATATCTCATCTATTTTTCTGCGATCATATGTATCATGACGAAGCTTCTTCAATTTTCCCTTCAGCTTTCTTCTCTACCAATGAAGGCATTGGAATAGGCCCACCAGGCGAATCCGGGAATCGGGCTGTCAAGACCTCAACTCCATCCGCAGTAACTAACAGAGTATGCTCTGTAAATCGTTAGTACGTTTCCTTCCAACCTCTACTGACCGAATCAGGGCACTCACCAAATTGCGCAGTCATCTTTCCATCTTGAGTAACACTGGTCCAGTCGTCCGGCCACGTCTTGTCCCTATAAGTCCCTAAAGCAATCATAGGCTCGATAGTAAAGCACATTCCCTCCTTTGCTGCTCCCACGGCTTTGTTCTTCGCATAATGTGGAATACTTGGTGAGCAATGGAACATGCTATTGATGCCGTGACCACAGTATGTTCGGATGACACTACACTTTTTCGATTTCGCATGCTTTTCAATGACATTTCCATACTCTCGGAATAATCCACCAGGTTTCACGAGCTTAATCGCCAAATCTAATGATTCTCGAGCGGCCTCTACGACTCGGACTGCATCTGGATCTGCCTTTGCTTTGTCTCCGATGTAGTATGTTTCGTTTAGATCTCCATGGAATCCACCGTGGTATAATGTCACATCGATGTTGAGAATATCTCCATCTACTAAAACTCGTTGATCGGGAATACCGTGGCAGATGACTTCGTTCACTGATGTGCAGACAGATTTTGGGAAATGGCCGTAGTTGAGGGGAGATGGGTAGGACTGTGTTTATCAGCAGGGAAATTCCAGGAATTGACATGTAACTTTACTTCTCTCTCCAAACAAGCCTTGTGAACGATCTCGTCGATGTAATCGGTTGTGACACCTGGTACGGCAGCTCTCGCTGCAATATCCAAAACTTCTCTTGCTAACCGGCAGACCTTTCGCATACCTTCCTGCTTCGTCTTGTCTAGGATCTCAATCTTGGTTCGTCCAACAAATGTATTTTCGCTGGTAGGGTAACCATCATCCCAGTACTCGGGGTGCGGTATTGACTTTGGCACTTTACGTCTTTCGGAAAGAGGATAGACGGGACGTAATGCGCCAGTGTATGGGAAGGTGGGGAAGGGGTTGTAGAGGCCGGTATCTGGATCAGGTTCAGAAACAACTTTGGGAGTAAAAATATTGCTGAGGAAGCTACTTTGGGATTTATGGGCGGCCTTGTGTGTGGACTGGAGGAGGTTAGTAAGGGATTGGCGCGCGGATTGGTATGGGGGCGAGGGAGAGGGAGACATACCCAGTTTCTCTTGAAGCAATCCTGGGAACAAAAGTAGCTCTCTTTCATTCCAAGCTTCAGACAGGTTGGACATTGTAAGGTGCCCGCATCTTTGTCGCAATCGTTGCCAGAACATTTCCTTTTTGCGGCAGGGGTTTCGGTAGAGGTCATGATGAGGGTAGATATGAGTAGATATAGGCGTCTATCTGAATAGTAGCCTGGGTCTGAGAGAACTGTTGAAGATGTCCTCGGAGGAGATTTGGTGGTGTTGAAAAAGACAGCCGCGTAGCCTGATAATTTTTGGCCTTGGTGGGGTCAACGTAAAGGGCGCGGATTGATTTCGGAGCTTGCGTGAGTCTAGTAATCATAGCGGTGTGTGTCGAGTAGTGTGAAGCAAGCCGACCGGGCCGAGGGTCCGAGTCTCATACAGTAGAGACGGGAAGACTCATTCAAAGTTCTTCTCTCTCTTGACCTGACAAACTTTTTTTGAAACCTCACATTTTCAAACTTTTCCCCCCTCTAAGATGGCTCAAGACAACAAGAAACAAAAGACTGTTGTCATTGGTGCCGGTCCAGTCGGAGCTTTAGCCGCTCTGTATGCAGCACAACGAGGTCACGATGTTGAGATTTACGAGTTGAGAAGTGGTACGTCGCATTACACAACCTTTGCTTCATGTATTGTGTTGCCTTCTACTTTGTGTTCCTCGATCCTTTCTGCTTCACCTTTTCTCTACTTTAAAAATCTTTCCTCAAGTTTCAAGGTCATTGAGAAGTTACGTAAAGTGACTACGGTACATCTACGGATGAGAGCAAACAGAGGCAATGAGAAATCGCTCTGATGATGTTTTCAAGAGACATCATTTCTCGGGTCACTCGGAACATTCTGGCAGTTTTTATCATGTTTCTTCTCTCCAACAAAAGTTGCCCTTCAGGCAACACCTATGTTTTCTTGACAAATTTCCCAAATAGCCTTCCTTGTACAAAAAAGCTTATGAATCATGATCTGACACGCAAATAGATCTCCGGGATCCAAGTACCGTTCCACTCAACTTTACCAAATCAATCAATCTGGCTCTTTCAGAGCGAGGTATCAATGCCATGCGACAATCTGGAAGACCTGAAATTCTCACCAAGATTTTCAGCGAGACCATTCCTATGTATGGCCGCATGATCCATGGCAAAAAGGATTCGGGGGAACTATACCAACAATCACAGGCGTATGATGTCCACGGAAGGGTGATTATCTTCGTTTTCCTTCATGTCTTTTACTAAAACTTCTACAGGCTATCTACGCAGTCGATCGAGGTGGACTAAATGCCGCTCTCCTCGACGAACTCGACGCCCTGCCAAATGTAAAACTGATGTTTGATCACAAACTGACAGGTGCCGATTTCAAAAAGCACAAAGCCTGGTTTGAAGTTATTGGCAGCACGACAATGCCTAATACCGGTCGTAACCGCGAAATCGAAATTGATTTCGACCTGATGATTGGAGCGGATGGAGCGCATTCTGCAGCGAGATATCACATGATGAAATATTCTAGGATGGATTATCAGCAAGAGTATATCGATACTTTATGGTGTGAGTTCCAAGTTCCTGCTCAAGAAGTGGCAGCCGGGGAGAAGGATGATTCGAGATTCGCGATTTCGGCAAATCATTTACATATTTGGCCGGGGAAGGATTTCATGTTCATTGCTATCCCAAGCTTTGTAAGTAAGCCGTTAAATTTAAGCTTATTTTCTAACAAATTTACAGGACGGGTCATTTACCTGCACACTTTTCATGCCCTCTTCGAATTTTGACAGACTAGAAGCAAATCCCACTCAAGTCCCAAAATTCTTCGACGACAACTTCCCAGGAGTAACAACACTCATCAAACCAGCAAACCTGATATCATCATTCAATGAGAACCCACATCTACCACTGATAAACATCAAATGCCAACCTCATCACTTCACCGATTCCGTGGTAATTGTCGGTGATGCTGCTCACGCTATGGTCCCCTTCTACGGACAAGGAATGAATGCTGGCCTCGAAGATATCCGAATTCTCTTCTCTTTCTTCGATAAACACTCCTCACGTCGCCAGGCTCTTGATGAATACTCGGAATATCGAAAAGCAGATGCACATGTCATCAACGACCTTGCTCTCGAAAATTATGTTGAGATGCGAGCTTCCGTCGTTTCTCCCCTTTATGCGGCGCGGAAATGGTTGGAGGAAACATTGAGTGTTCATGTTCCAAGTTTGGGATGGCAAACAAAGTATTCGCGAGTCAGTTTCGGAAATGAGAGATATAGTGAGGTTATTCGGAAGAGTGAACGACAGGGGAAGTTGATTGCGATTGGATTGGTTGGATTGGTTTCTAGTCCTTTCGTTTTGGGCGCTGGATTGGCATTGTATCGGACGAGGGGATTATTCCGGCTGCCTAGGTAGCTGAGCAGTTGAGTTTAGAAGAGAGAGCGAATTGTATTATAGCACACCGAGGTGTTAAAAGCGCCAAAGAAATAAAAATTAGAGGAAACCTGAAGTATGTCGAGAAAGAGACCGCGCCTTGAAAGACTCGAGAATTCACAAACGCGGTCGGATCAGCTGTAAGTCAACATCGTGGTCGAGTTGGTCGAGTTGCTCAAGCTACCCTTCCTCAGCTCCCTCAACTTCCCCTTCTACCACATTCAGCCCCGTATGTCTTCAAACCCCAGAGCATTCAAATCCAATTCCTCTTCCGCGCGTCGAAGATTATCATCCGTACAATCTACCTCTTTAAATGCCATCTTAATAGCCATACTCTGAACCGACCTTGTCAATCGTAATTCTTCGCTTCCATACCCTATCAAATCATTAACCACCATCCCTCAACTCCCTCCCTCCCCTCTCTCCCGTTAGAACACTTCTGGTTTGTGAGACTGCTTTCTGAGGAATAATAAGGAATGACTCTAAAAGCTTGAAATAAAGGATTGCGGATATAGCATAGCAAATTGGACTTGAAGGTTGGGATGAGGCAATCTTTCCTGCCGCTTTTACTCTCCATCGTTCAGGGGTATTTGTCACGTGGCGACCTAGACTTTCCGACTTTGCAGTTGGTGGACTTTGGATCTCCTCCCTTTCCTTCATCGTCATCGTCACTTTTATTTATTAGATAGTTTCATCTATCAACTGACTTTATACCAAAAGTAAGCGGGGTATGGGATAGGTAATATATGGCAGGGGTAGACTTGTCACGGGGCGAAGAAAGTTCTGGCGAGCCCCTTCCAGAAACCCGCCACCAAATGCAAATCTCCAACCTCTTCTTCTAACTTCATGTCTTCTTTTGCATCCTATATCAACATTCCGGCGTCTTTTTCTCCCTTTCTTCTTTATATGCTGTTAATGGATCAGGAGAATTGACTCCTTGGCCTAGGTACACTATTGTACCCAACGTTAACGGGGTTCCACTCCCACATAGACAAGGTGGCCGGGGATTCAATTGCTCGTGAGGTGGAGAGGCTCTTCCCGCAGAACACATTGCGATCTGAATGCCGTCCGCGACTCGTCTTTTGCTCCTAGATGCAATGCAATGCGATGCCATCCCATCTCATCTCTCCAAATTCCCCGAGAATGGCCCCAAGCTAGTCGAGTCGTTAGTTGGCCGCTTCGGGGGATTCCCAGCCAGCAGCAGAGATGGTAAAACAGAATTGAATCCCGTCTTTCCCATGATGGGATTTGGCGCAAATGCCAGTTCTGTTATGCCATGTCATGTCATGTTATGTTATGCCATGCTGCATGCCATTCCATGCCATGCCATGCCATGGACAATTGCTCAAATGGTTTGTGTAGCCAGTGTTTCCTGTTTCCCCCCATTTTTGTGCCGAAGACGCTGCCGTCGCCGGTCTGGTCTAGTTATCTAACTATCCTTCGCCTCCAGCTTGGAAAGTCTTCGGGTCACTAGATGATTTCAGCCTTTGGCTCGCGTTCACCCTTCACTTCTTTTCCCTTTCCTTCCTTTCCCCTCAACGACAATTTCTCACGGGTCTTGCAAGGAAAGAGGGCGCTTTGAGGTGTATGGTACACGATAGAACTCTACTGTTCCTATTTAGTTTTCCTCCCTTTCTGCGGGTTTCTTGTCCGTTTTGCGAGTACGACGTCACCACATCCTCGAAATACCGGCGACTTTCAGCTGGCAGCGGGCTTTACAAGCCCAACACTTTTATCTGCGAAGATGAGTCGCACAGGGAGGGAAGGAAAGGTCTACGAAACCATAGCAGGCGAGACATCCAAATCCGAGCCTCAAGTCACCACCAAAGCCATCGATCCTCTCCGCCATTCCACCTCCGGAAATGTGGGACTCGACGCCATAGGGCTGGTCGAATGCCTCGATGGCGATGAACGCCCCATTTTCGTCCTCGATTTGAAAAGCCACCCAACCACGAGAACGATACCGGTATATCAGAATGCGAGTTTGCAGACGCTCGATGTGGTTGGGGTGGCTGTATCGCAGGGCACTGGGGCGGAGGCAAATAAAAGTTCGGTCGCGGATTCGACACAAACACGTTTATTGCTGGATTGGGCGTTGTCGAAGCCAGAACTGGTAAATTTACCTCCATCGATACACTGGGGGATGCGATGGACGGCAAGGACGGTTCGAAATAGATGGAGAATAGTACTTGGAGAAGTGGAAAGTCTTCCAGAAGAGACAACTCAACCTCCTCGTTCTTTCGCTGCGACGGAACGTGGCCGCTCGGGACAGAAATTAAAACCTGCAGAACGACCTAGAAGACATTCGAGGCCTAGCCCTTCGGCAGTTCACAATACCCTGGAAAAACAATTGGCAGCATTCAGAATGGTTCGGGAGGATACTCTGACTTTTCCCTCGCAACGAGATACGACACATGGGAAAGAGATAGATTTCCAGATCCCACCCGCGATCAAGAATTCAGAAACCCTTAGTGCTTTTGATGTCACGCGACCTCATCCGGGTATGAAGGTCTCAAGTCACGTAGCGTTTTTCCAACACTTCGATTGGGCATCAACAGAATTGGGACCGATGAGTTCTTGGTCCCTTGAACTCCGGCGTATGTGCAATTTAGTAATGTGCGATCCTCGTCCGGCTGCTTTATATTGGGGTCCGAGTAAGACGATGATGTACAATGATCATTATGTACATGTTACGGGACAAAAGCATCCTGGTATCATGGGAAAGACGTTCGCAGAGGCTTGGGATGAAGTAGCGGCCGATTTTGAGGAGCCATTTGCGAAAGTATATGAAAGTGGCGATTCTTTCGCTATTGAGGATGCGAGATTTTATATCAATCGAAACGGTTATCTAGAGGAGACGTATTATACAGTTTCTATTATTCCCCTTCTCATTACAGAAGGCCAAATTGCATTGTAAGTTCTCTCGTTGGCACTACCATTCTTTTGTTAAGCAGTTCACTGACATTTCGGTACAAGTTATAACCCCATCATTGATACAACAAGACAAGTCATCACAGACCGAAGAATGGCTTTTCTCTTGCTTTTAAGTCAATATATATCCTCATCACGCGAACCCAAGGAATTCTGGCAACAATTAGTCAGATGCCTACAAATCGATCACATGGATTTGCCATTCGCCCTCGTCTATTCCGCAGGCTGGGACGTCAACGAAACTCTCTCCGAAGCCTCCGAACAGAGCCATGCGATGAAGCATTGGGTTCTGGAAGGCTTAGTTAGGGTCGATGAGATGACCGATTCGGAAACCAGCCCCAAGAAGAACGATACCGCGCCTCAACCAGCAAAACGGGAGACCAACCCCACGGAAGCTTCTCTCCAAGGGACACCGAATAAAATGGACAGCACAACGCCTCTTCCTCGTCGTTTTACTACGGAAGAGAGTATGGAGGAATTCATACCTAATTTCTCGGAGATGGTGCACGCTCATGCGCCGACCCTTCTTTCCGTTGCGGATGGCACTTTCCCACTTTCTTTGGCGAAACATCTGAATCATCCGGATAGGGATGTGCATTATAAAGCTGCTGTGTTTTTACCTATTAAGAGTACGGGGGATAGTACGACGGGCTTTTTGATTTTTGGGGTTAATCCTTGGAAAAATTATGATGAGGATTATCAGGGGTTTGTTGAGTTGTTGAGTCGGCAGTTGGCTAGTGGTATGGCTGTGAGTATACTTTCCTATAAAACTATGAAATCTAGCTTGGGGCTTCTACTCCCTTTGTGTTTATTCCTTGGGTTCCGAGTGCTAATTGATTATGTCAATAGGCTGCGTTATTGTTTGAAGACGAGATTCGAAGAGGTAGAATGGTGGCTGAACAGGCGGATCGTGATAGGTATCATCTTTCTGCGAAGCTGGCTATTCAGACGCAGGCTGCTTCTCAGACGGAAAATAGATTCCGAAGTAAGTTTCTTTCCATGCATCTGTCCACGATCTGAGCCGTACACTTAAAAACTATACTCTGGCAACGTTACATGATGTCATAACACATAGTTTTTTTGGGGTGCTGACAATATATTTCAGATATGGCGGACTTATCTCCAGCTGGCCAATTCCATATCAGTCCTTCAGGCGTTCTAATTTATGCGAATAACGAGTATTACAGGTATGTGCTTTCTCACGCTACTTGTAGCCATTACTGATCCTACGATTAGATTAACAAGCCATCCCCGCGGCGTCTCCCATCCGATGGTAAACCCCCTTTCCCCCTCCCCCATCCATTCCACCCACTAACCCTCTCAGTCATGGTACGACACCCTCCTCGAAGACGACCACGAACTCATGGATCTCCACTGGGGCAAGCTTCTCAACGGCGAAGCAACATCCTTTGAAATTCGCTTAAAACACCCTTTTGAAGTTGAAGAGATTGTGGGAGGTGAAAAGGTTCAAGGGTATACGTGGATTATTGCCGCCTCTTATGCGGAGAAGAATACGAGGGGGGAGGTGGTGGGCATTTTGGGTTGTATGACTGATATTTCAAGACAGAAGTGGGCGGAGGGCTTCCAGAATCGGAGGATGCTGGAGGCGGTTGAGTTGAAGAAGCAGCAGGAGAATTTTATTGATATGACTTCTCAGTAACACCCCCCCCCCCCCTTTTCACTTGTTCCTCGATTTGGAATAGGGATATTTGCTAATTGATATAGTGAAATGAGGAATCCGTTGAGTGCTATTATTCAATGCGCGGATTGGATATGCAATTTGTCTGAGTTTGAGGCTGGAACAAACGATGTCACCGTCCCTCGCGAAATCATCGACTCCTACGCCGATGCTGCGCAGACTATCCTCCTCTGCGCACAACATCAAAAACGCATTATCGACGATATTTTGACCCTCTCGAAACTAGACTCGGATCTACTCTTCATCACGCCTGTTGAAGTGCAGCCACTGGATGTAATCCAGAATGCCGTCCGTATGTTCGATGGTGAACTGCAGAAATGCAATGTTGAGTTACGGGTTCGGGTTGAGGAGAGTTATAAGGAGCTGGGGGTGGATTGGGTTACCCTCGATCCGAGTCGATTGCTGCAGGTTTTCATTAATCTTCTTACGAACGCTATCAAGTTTACGCAAACCGAGGAGCAGAGGAAAATCCAAGTCTTCCTCGGCGCCTCAACCCATCGACCAGAAAGCCAAACAGGAGGCCTGCAATACCTCGGATCCCGACCGCGAGCAGGAAGCGCCCGACGTCACTCCTCTGAAAAAGACACTCACCACTCCATCCAACCCGAGAAAGAAGATGTCATCTCCAACTCCCATGAAAAGGAGGACGAATGGGTTTACATCACCGTAGCAGTGCAAGATACCGGCCGTGGTCTGGGTGAAGATGAGAAGAATAGACTCTTTAAGAGATTCTCGCAGGCGAGTGTTAGAACTCATGTTCAATATGGGGGGAATGGGCTAGGATTGTTTATTTCGAGGAGGTTGACGGAGTTGCAGGGGGGCCAGATTGGATTAGAGAGTGAAAGGGGAGTGGGGAGTACTTTTGCTTTTTATGTTCATGCTAGGAGATGCGTGGCTCCTGAGCCGAGTCGGACGGGTACGCCTGTGGATTTTAGCGCACAGACGAGACTTATTCCTCCCTCTGCGCTGGAACGGATTGCGAACGACCCTGGGTTGCCGAGGAGCGAGGATGGGATGGAGGGGAAAGGGGTCGTGGAAAAGAGGCCGAGACATGTGTTGATTGTGGAGGATAACCTTGTTAATCAGAAGGTGCTCTGTAAGCAACTCAAGAGCGCGGGCTGCATCGTCTCAGTCGCCAACCACGGACTCGAAGCTCTAGCCTTCCTCGAGACCTCCACCTTCTGGTCCGCCAGCTCTCGGGGTCCGAATTCCTCTACCGCCTCTCTCCCATCGACTTCCTCCTCGGGGGTAGGTAGGGAAGGCGTGGGTGGGAAAGGCGTTAAACTAGACGTCATACTCATGGATCTTGAAATGCCTGTCATGGATGGTCTTACTTGTGTTAAGAGGATTAGGGAACTTCAGAGGGAAGGCAGGATTAGGGGACATGTTCCGGTAATGGCTGTTACGGCTAATGCGCGCAGTGAGCAGATTGCTAATGCCAGGGAGGAGGGCATGGATAGTGTTGTTACTAAACCTTTTAGGATTCCGGAGTTGATGAGGGCGATGGAGGGGTTGCTTGGGAGTACGGGGGGTGGGAATGGTGTGAGTGAGGAGGGGGATAGACCTGTTGTGGAGAGGGGGAGGACTGTGTGATTTGGGGATTGTGGAGATGGGTTGTCGGACTTTTCCCTTTTTTCTCTGTTTTTCTTTTTGTTTATTTTTTAATTTTATTTTTGGCCACTCTCCTGTAATGGGACTCGAGAGCAAAGTAAGAAGGAAGGACGGGGCCGACCTTGGTCTTTCGTCAGTCGAGGTCGATCGAATTTGGGAAGGAATGAGCTACCGGACCTCGCGGAAACTCTCGTAGATCGGTGTTGTAATGGGGTGCGAGGGCATTCAGTCACTGTCGAGACTTCGGGGTGCACATTGACTTTTTGACAGCTTGTGGCGTTTAGTCAGGCTTGCATAGAAGGATGGGGATCAAAGGCGTTTTATTGGGACTGGTTAAGGTGCATTTTGGCGACGGCGGGGAATTTTCTCTGGGTTTCTGCATTGGGGTATTCTGGGAGAGGGGAGGGGTTGGATTGCATTTTCATTTCGTGATGGAATTTTAGATATAGAGCGATACCCAAGAATTTTATGATTGCGATGGTATTAGGATAATGGGATCTCGTGATGGGGGTTTACGATGGAATTTTGTGATGTTGATATGGTGGTGTTATGGTAGTGTTGTGGTAGTGTTATGGTGGTGTTGTAAGCTTCTAAGTTGGTGCCTACGGGTGGTTGGGGAAGGAAGAAGATGTTACTCGTGGGCTAGCTACCTCATCCTCGGTAGCCCCGGAGTAGGTATAAAGAATAAATTTTGTTATTTTCCTAGAAAACTGCCTAACAAGTATCAACATTCCCAGCTTGCTTTTAAATAACTAGTCCAATAAACCTTCATAGGTTACCTGAGAGTAGCTATGTGAAAAGGTGAGGCTATTCGTAGGTTACCAACACATACACATAGAAAGTAGACTGTTCATGGATTGTCTGCGAAGAGCGAGAGAATGGAAACAAACTGCGATATTTGTAGATTGTAGTACTTAGTAAACAGTTCAAGTTATAAACTTTTCCTGTCTGTAGACTACTTGTACGGGTCGTGGGTTACCTATGACTAGCTGGAGGAAAGGATCGAGCTGGTTGTATAGTAACCTTGGAATAGTATTGGGAAAACCTCGCCTATTTACAGCTTACCTGTGAGTAGCACCAAGATTCAAGCTAGCTTTTGGTAGGTTAGGAGGGAAAGATATGATTGTTTGGAAGAAGAGGTTAGTAGTAGGTTGAGACTCAAGTATCTGGGGAACATTCTGCAATAGAGTTTATAAGAGAGCGAACAGTGATCACTTTTACTCTAGTAAATTTATCTAGACAAATTTGTGAAGTTGAGGGATCTTCGTAAGCTTGGAAGACACACTTAGTCGTGGTTATTGAGCCACTTTTGTTGAAAGCACTCTATTGGTTGAGAGGAACTCTATGATTGATGCTCTGTATGAGATTCGAGCATTACTCTCTAGGCGAATGTGGAATCTTTGTGGTGCACAATAAACCCAGGATTCAAAGAACACCATCATCAGTGATGAAACTCTTGTAACTACACGCTTTACACTAAAATTTAAAACTTTCTTTTAACAACTCCACCTTCCCTCCCTCTTCTTCTCAACGCATATTCAGGCCATAAACTATAGCTTATAATGTCCACGAGCAAGGCAAGGAACTTAACTACAGCACCTAGAAAGTTGTAGAACAATCAGTTAGTGGTTCCTTTATTAAGGATGGTAGAGTTGTTAAGAAGAACTTTTACCAATCATAAGGGCGTAGAAAATGAAGACGCCTATTTCTTTATAGGACTTCAGCAAGCCAGAGATGAAAGTGTGACAGGTGTTGATTAAGTTGGGGAGGATTTGGTTGTAAATAAATGAGGATATAGATATAGTTGTTGTTGGAAATGCGCTAGGCGGTAATAATGATGACGTTCCATTTGCGAATACTGTATTCACAGCAGAAGGGGTAGTGTTATTGACGCTATCGATGTCGAAGACAAAGTCAAAGTCGAAGGATATACTACATGTCATTGTACAGTGGAATATTGTTGCTTGGAGGCTTGTGCTTAAATTCATTTTGCGGAAAGTTGAAATTTGGAAGTGATGAGTTGATTGTGGAAGCTAGGTTGGAAGACTAAGTTAAGCTACGGTTAGCTGTTGATGTCATTCTTAGGTAGGTAGTAATTAGGGTATGGTTTTTCCGCTCCGAAACACGTGAAAAGTCACGTTTATGGAATTCCATAGAGCTTTGGAATCTACACTACACCCTCAAAACTTCCATCTATACACAAAAAGGCATGAAGTCTTTTGATAGATCGTCTCGAAAGCTTGATGGGCTTCTACGTACCAAAGTCTGCAATCATCGGGCGAAAAGTAAGTAGTCAGGAATTTGGCTCTCATTGTATCCATGGATAAGTATGAATTATACTCTTTCAAACCATAGATATGAAGAACATGTAGCACGCAAATGTGGAGGGAATATTTACACAACCAATGCTACCCGTATGCTTCAGTTTGGTGGAAAAGCGACGACTGTCTGTAAACATCGCGCATTAGCCGAGTGTCTGTTTCATTCTAGCCTTCCCTTAATATAGAATTAGTTTGCATCGAAAGCTGTAAATGAAATACAACAAATGCTTTCTGCAAATGCATTGGGGTGTGGTGTTTCGACTGAGCATTTTCTTGGTGTTCTCGCCTGACACATCAGCAAAGGAAGGTGCGAACCAGCTGTTGAAGGAAATGGATAACACTTTGGACTTTCCCGCCCTCCCGACCTTATGCAAACCAACATGTCTGCGTGTATGTACCACTGCTATCCATGCTTTTCCCATAAGTCCTAAGTCTTCTCAGACTTTGGTACCCAAACCATGTAGAGCGGTGCTAATAGCTTTTGGATTTAGCTGCACCAACGGACTATATGGCGGCCCCCGGCCAGCAACGCCATCCGTATGTCAATTCAAACATGTTTCTTATATTGCTTTCATGGCTAACTTAGCTGTGCAGGGAAACCAGGCCTTCGGCACTTGAAGACGGGTAAGGCGACAACGGGTGCTGTTCTTGTGTTACTCACTTTATCTGATTCTTTCTAATAAGAGTCCCGCAATCAGCATTCCTCCTTGCGGAAATTTATGTTTCATCAAGTCCCCATCATTCATCCATACACTAAGAAATTCTCCTCAGGGACCGAGTTCGGCCTGTTTGTGAACCTGTACTCCATCCAGTCAGAACTTATTGCTTACTTGAAATACTTGAAGTGAGAGACAGCTTTATGAAGAGTTAGTTACTTGCTACGCTGACTCTCTTGGTCATTTCTCAATTACTGACAACTTTTTTTTAGGAAGAGGTTACGAATTGCAGCGTTGGTACTCTCTGGTCACTCTACCTTACCAGATTTACTGACCTGCTGTTTTATTCAGAGAGGAGACTACAGAACGATTGTTTGTGACTTACTCGCCCATTGTTTGGTCTCTAACTGACCTAATGCAACAGAATGACTGAGAAGAACCGGCTGTTCGTCCACCTAGTCGCCTGTGTATTTATATCGCGGATGTTCTTATTCATAAACAGACAACAGGCCAACTCAGAGTCGTATGAACTCGCTCATTCACACATGTCAACCTCAATGCTAAAACAGCCATGTAGAACTACAGATTGAACAGAAGTAAGATAACTGCTCCTTTTCCACGTTGCCAATTACTAACAACCTTTCTTAGGGATGAACAGATTACATCGATGTCAGTTTTCAAAGACTTTCTATGATTGTCAGAACTAATCATTTGTCGCATATCTAGGGAGAAGAAGGTCAAGATTTTGTGAGTACAGGCACACCCAAGAGAGATATTTTGCTGACGATCCACTAGTGAAGAGGAGAAGAAGGAGAGGTTAGTTGTCAGATTCTCTGGGAATTATCATTACTAATTGAAAATCAACCGACTCAGTGAGGATGCTCTTGCAAATTAGTTAGTGTTTTCCTTGAACTTTTGCACCCAAGTCACTGCTAACAAGCCACAACCAAAGCCTACTCAACAGAGCTCTCGCGTGAGCAAAACCAACCGCCAATGTATTAAAGATACAACTAACGCAAATTTGGGAGAAGAAAAAAGCTTGAACTTGAGGAGTAAGTCCAAGTGAACTCTTTTATTGTTCTATTGAAGATTACTGACACCTCCTTTGTAGATTTCTTATCCGAAAGGGGGAGAGAACGATGGTGGAAGGAGAGAGAAAGGAGGAGGAGATGGAGAGGAAGAGGTTGGAGGATGAAGCGAAGAGGTATTTAATTTATGCATAAGAGGTTTAACTTTACAGTTTACTAATAATAATAAGAATTAGAGATCTGGGATTGTATGGTCGTTTTCGGGAGAATTGCGTTCGGTTGTGGAGGGATTTGACGTGGGGGGATGTTGCCTGGTCTTTCTGGGGGTTGGTTGTGTTTGTGTTTTGGAGAGTCCCGAGTGGCTTGTTGCGTAGGGTTTGGAGGATTTTCCTTTTTTTATTGGCCTTAGGAAATGCGGTCAGGTAAGTTTAATTACATGTTTGTTTTTGCTCCTCAACTGACTTGAAAATGTTAGCCCCATTCTTGCTATTATGGCCACGGCATATACTAAACTCCAGTATGACGAGGCTGTCAAGGACAATAGGAAGGATAAATGAAGTTTTATTAGAAGGTAGAAGCGAAATAGGGACTTGAAGTTTTGTTAACATCACATAACACCACCTCAAATCATACATTTACCAACCAGAAAAGATAGGCCTAGCCGAGCACCGGGCCCATGGGACTGACATGAAACTATTCACTTAGAATTGAGCACGCCCTTTAAGCGAAAACGGGCTGAAGAAGAACACGCCTAATATTTCCGTAAAAGCCGATTGAAGCTCCCTAACTATCTTCTCAGAGGTATTCAACCGAAGTGGCCCGCTTATGATTTGAATGCAGATTCATCAGCCAAGACATCTTTTGCACCAAAACTCTCTCTTGCCACAGTCATTTTATTCACTGACTACCCGCCTGTGCTTTGCCCGTGGGAATAAGACTTGGGATTGAAAGGTAGGTAATCCATAAATCTCGGTACAGTCAGCCCTGCTCAACGGAAAAAAGTTGACCTCTTGTTCGTTTTTAGGGCCACAAACACCATGTCGCAAATCAACCTCCAGGAGGACAAATCCAAGGAGGCGTTGTCCTTCTCCCCTCTAAGCTTCAGAGCCCGAGTCATGTCACAAATCAAGCCGGACTTGAAAACCCAAGAGGTCGTGTCTTTCTCACCTCTAAATTTTCGAAGCAAGACCATGTCGCAAATTAACGTGGATGACGACAAGGAAGAAGCATTTTCCTCACCAACCACCCCAAGAAGAAACACTATGCGACAGATCACGGCGGCCGATGACAAAACCCAAGACGCTCTGCCCTTCTCATCTCCACTGTTTTCTCCCCTGCGAAAATCAGCTACGAATACGCCAGCACTCACCTACTTCAATCTCCTCAAGCTTAACTGTCGGGTACCTTGCAAAGCGTACAAGATGCATCATAAACTCATCAGCATCTGGAACAAAGAAGTTCTACTATCATCGCACCCAAGGATCCTACGTCCTACCCCAAAGCAGATTGCTATGAATACTCTGGAAGATTTGGATTTCGATATCAGTGCCCTGAATGCCAAACTCGCACCGTTGATTGAGGCGGAACGACTCTTTAGCGCCAAAGGCTTTTGTCAAATAGGAAAGGTGAATGGTCTTGCGTTTGCGGGGGCATTGGCTTTACCGGTGGAACAAAGGGAAGAAGAAATTAGGTTTCTGGAGAGGCAAATTGATCGGTTGCACGGTGAATATATCGCATTGTATGCCGGAGCTCTAGACTCAGATGAGAGTCATGATGGACCAATTTTTGAAGATGATGGACTAAATGTTGAGAAAGGTGTTGAATCAAGTGGTCCATTTTTTGATGATGGAATCGGTAGTTCTGAAGTGGTCATGGATCAGACCTCAACTACAGAAGGGAACGAGGATATTGATGCGAAGAAGCGGAGACCTTGCTCTCTGTGAGTAGCTCCTGAAGGTTGTCCTTTTAATGCGTTTGTCATTTGTAGGTGTATGTTGCAGAGTAATTGAGAAACAAACATCATGAGTCTAAACAATTGCTTATCATTAGAACGTGTCATCTGGAGAGAATTGAAATGACTTGAAAGCCTCATGCATTGCTGTTGGCACCTAGAAAGCAGCAAATAGAATGATAACTGCCCAATTCCCTCCTGAACACCCTTGGCCTATTTGTTCTCATTGACATGGGTGAGCAAGCAAAGGACCTACAAAGGGCTATATATAAATAGGTGTATAATTCGATTGCGTATGAAGAACAAAAGTTCGAAACTACCTGAGAATTAGTTCTTGCAAGGTTACAACAACAAACTCACCATGGTTAAAAACATAAATCTACCTCTAAAGAGCCAAAGTGGAAGTCCAACACCCGCAAGCACCGAAATGGCAGCCCTCAATCAATCGAATCTCAACGAAAAAAGCGGACCGTCAGAAGCCGCCAATAATTGTTAGCCTAAACGGCTGATTGTATATCTCTTCGGCTCACTTTCCGATTGGTGCCATTTATGAATGCCTCCAGAAAAGTTTATGAAAAATAGAGCAAATGACCCTGCAAAAGAGGTAGTATTTAGTCTTGACGCTATACATTTCTGGTGATGAAAGGGAAGCAGATTTGGAGCATTCATGGATGTGGTGGCACGAGGCAGTATTGTTTTTCTAAACGAGCATGTTAATATATTAATTCACAGCCGGGTCTGTGTATTGGGATGAAACTAACTCTACGATTCGTCAGCTCGGGAACGGATTGCGGGGTACATCAAGAGTTATTTGACCGAAGTCTGGATTTTTTTCCGGCTGGCTGGCGGTCTCGATATATCTTTGAGATAGAACACTTCAATTTGACAATATATCGTAAAATTTCGAACGCTTCTCTGCTCTCTCTCCTTACAACCATTTACCGATTTTGTCTCAGAACCCTTCATTATGTATTCATTGGCCGCAATCTTCTCATGTTTACTTTTACCTCTCGCGAAGTGCCAAAAATATGCAACTTTCCAACCGGAAATACACCCACCCATGAGCTGGGAATCATGCACAAAAACAGGTTGTGTCAAGCAAAAGGGCTCACTCACTTTCGACGCGAATTGGAGATGGGTTCATAAATACGCCAATAATTCATACACCAATTGCTTTACCGATGGAAAATGGATTGAGAAGGACTATCCGAATGGGACGTTGTGTGCCAATGATGAAACTTGTACCCAGTTGTGCGCCATTGACGGCTCAACCTATAAAGAGATGGGAGTTAAGCCTGTCAATGACACGATCACGTAAGTCTATCTGTCTCTGATGAAAATGCATGACGAAGACTGATTTTTGGGAAGTCTCAAATATGTGAATCTCATGGACTATTCAATGTTCAAGGGCTCTCGGTTATTTATGATGTCCTCCGATGATACCTCATATCAAATATTCAAACTTCTCAACCGCGAAATTAGCTTCGAAGTTGATGTGTCGAAATTACCTTGTGGAATCAGTGCAAACCTAAACTTCCTAGCAATGGACGCAGATGGTGGGATGGCTCGATACCCGGAGAATAAGGCGGGAGCAAGATATGGAACTGGGTATTGTGATGCGAGTTGTGGAAAGAATTTACGTTTTGTGAATGGGCTAGTAGGTCTCCCTTGGGAATTGAAAGATACTGAGGTTACTAATTGGTCTTGAAAAAGGCAAATGTAAGAAACTGGACTACCTTCCCGGATTTCAGATCAACAGATGATGCGGAGTCTGGAATTGGACTTCGTGGTTCTTGCTGTCCACACGTGGAAGCCTTCACGGGAAACTCGATCTCCTCCTCATTCGGACTGCACCCTTGCGCTTCGATATCCCAAACGCAATGCCTGGGATATTTTTGCGGCGGTATTGACTCACCAGAGTCAGCAGCTCAATGGTCAAGTTGCGATGACGATGGTTGTGCTTTCCACCCGTATCGACTTGGCGACACTGGGTATTATGGAGTTGGAGGAAAAGGAGTTGATACGAGCAAACCCTTCACGATCGTAACACAATTTACCACCACTGATGGGACTGATTCTGGCTCCATCGCGGAAATAAAACGTTTCTATTTACAAAATGGTATCAAAATCCCAAACTCGTCATCAAAAATTGAGGGGCTGCCAGGTGACTCAATCACTTCTTCTTTTTGTACTAAACAAAAGGTAGCATTTGAGGAAAGGAATACTTTTGACAAGTTTGGGGGCATGGAGAGGATCACGGAGATACTGAAGAGAGGACTGGTAATGTCAATGGGTGTTTGGGATGATAGGAGGAATGGTATGCTGTGGCTAGATGGCAAATTAGGCGAAGGTAAAGGGGCGGAAAGGGGAACATGCCCCACTCCTGCTCTGAACCCCCAAGACTTAGTAGCAAGTTCGAGGTCTGCAAGTGCGAAGTTTGGGAGAATCAGAGTTGGTGAGATCGGCAGTACTGTATGAGAAAACCCCGTGCGGCAAACCCCTTTGTTCTGTGGTGGTGAATCACTTAGCTAGATGTGAGTAATAAGAGGAGGTATATATTCAGTTTCAGGTAGGAAGGTGGAATTCTAGTCATGAAAGGTTGCAAAGGGTGACGCAAACAAATCCTATGTGAATCGAATGTTGCTCTCTCTATTAAGCTCATGGTACTCAAACGGTGGAAAACTTCTATTGGGTACTCTGCGTCAACTCACACCCTGCAATTTAAAGTGTCAGGTCGCTCCACCAATTTTGATTCATCTGACTTCGTCGTCCCACTCTCATGTCACCCGCCAAGTTGCATAAACCTATTCCATCAAGCGACCCCAACATGGACTCGGCTTCGGCAACATTCTACATCGAAGAAAAGACCATACATGCCATTTTCGATAATATTCCAGAGCCCCCGAAGTATCATGGAAGAACAGCACCAACGAGACGGTTCTTACAAAATTCCGCAGTTGCACGGCATGTGGACGACCGACAAAGAGCTTTACGAAACAAGTACCACGAATCAATGAAAAGGACAGTGGCCAAGACTTGCGCAGATAGCATCGGATGGAAACGAAGAATGCACACGTTGAGAATGAGAGCTATGGAGCCGATTCCGGAGGAGTGTTTGGCAAGCACTGGAGGATATGAGATTACGATATATTAAGGGTACATATATTTGTTGCAGCCTCAATAAATGAGGCGAGAAGAACTAGACGTCACTGGGTTTGGTCGGATAATGTATAGAGAATCCAGGGCTTGGGCTAGTTCTTTACACATTCGGACTGTTAGGATATGCCTACATCTAATTCCATTTTTGAGCCGTCTATAATATTTTAGCCTTCAAAAACTACCTGCCGATTCAAATCCAAAATCTTCTTTCCTCGCGTCCATTGGTCGCTCACTCCCGTGTACCCCAGTCCAACCCAGATTCCCGCCTTTGCTTCGGATTCAACCTCAGTCTCCCCCCTTTCCATTCCCTAGCCAACGCGGCAGCGCAATGAGAAGGTTCATAAATGCATTGACGACAGTGTTCATGTCCACACTCCGTGCAGGATTCATCCTCTGTACGCCGACCATTTAGAGACGTGGTGGGAAGGCATTCGCAACAAATCCAACAATACGACCATGGTCGATTGGTAGATGTTGGTGACGTCGATTTCGTGCTTTCGGTGGCATTGTGACTGGCATCTTCGGGTTCGTGTTTTGTAGAAGATGAGGAGGATGCTTCTTCCTTGTGTGTTTTGCTCATTGTTTTTTTCGTTTTTGCGAATCGGATGATTTGAAACTTTTGAGATGGATTTATTTTGTTGTGAGAAAAGTGGAGACTACAGATAATTGCGATACATTCGAATCGATATGATGTCTTTGAGCTTCTTTAACTTGCCACTCATGAATTACGACGGGGAATGCAAGATCCGCTAAAATGGATGAAGTGATGTGAATAACCTCAAATGAACTGCAACTTCTATTTAAGAAACCCGTCTTGTACTAAGATCGAAATTTAAACAAGAGAAGAAAGATCATCAGCCAAAAGAATGGGGACCATGGAAATAAAATTCGCTACTCCTTATTGATACGCAAGGCATTCCCAAATTCGTCTCGTCCATCCACTCCTCATTTCTCAAAGGTCACATGCTTTCCCTTTCCACGAATCACAAGAGACTTCTCCTCTTCTCCAAGCCCCCCTTCATCAGGCTTTCCTTCAGAAACCGAGTGGTGAGTACATCCGGAACAATATTTATGTCTACACTTCTCACAAGAAGCGTCACTCGGAATATGAGTTCGGACATACGGGTCGCCAGCTGTAGCACACTCACAACAAGTCCACCTATACTCCACAGGTCTCGTGCCGAGTGGTTGGATAACTTTTTTCCAATGACATTCTTCGCAAAAAATATGGCCACATCCAGGACATGATTCATCGTTGTCGGGACGGATAAAGGCGTCGAATGGTTCACTTGGCGACTGGCAGGAACAGCATGTTGAGTATTGCTTTTCGGTTGGTCTGTTTCTCTTGAATTCCTGGAACCAGACGTCCGATGTTTTCTTGCTTGAGTTGTCTGAAGGTGCCGGATTATTCATGATCGCGTATTTTTGGGGACCGAAATTTTGCTGTACAGTCGGGTTGCGTTTCGCTTTGGTGGGTGATGAATAATTATTGAGTGACGAGAGGATGACTGGGAACTTTATATTGATCATGATGGGAGTTTCGCCTAAGCCTGGACAAAGAAGCGACAGGAAAAGTGCTACATTCGCACAGTGAATCAGCAAAAATAAAAAACATACTTGAGAAAAGATACTACCGCACGATTCCATGCCTTCTGGTTCCACGACGCTTTATTGACTGACCTTGAGAAGCGAACAAACTCGTGTAAGTTGACCACATAGAATGTTTCACAAGTGAGAGGTCCATCATACCATAGAACACCATTTCTCGTTTGAAGAGAAGGAATTTCGAAGATATCACTGTGACTGCAAAATGCCAGTGGGAGCACCTCATAGTACATTAAATCACTGACTCCAACACACCAAAGAAAAAATCACGGTATTGCAAGGAAAGGTGTATAAATACAAGAAAGCAACCCACCAGCACCATTCCCTAAACTCCCTAAACCACCATAAACCTGCAAGACGTCGATATAATTCTCAAGAACAAGACTCCCATCATGCCTCGTCTGTTTGGTGGATATTTAAGCGACACCTCATCGAACGAAAACGAGAACAATATGGGTCCGCCGCATAGAAACGGCTTTGAGATCCACCGCGATATCGACGATTTAAGCGGACGCCCTCTAAATGAAAACACTACCAACAGCACTTCAAGCTACCGAGATGTCTGTCCAGAAGGCCCAACCTCTTCCCCTCCAGGATCCCCAATCCCGACGAAAATCCACTCCATAAACCACACCCGTCAACAAGCCCATTCCCCACCACCAACCTTTAAAAGCAAAGGCCCTCCACCACCGCCCCCCACGCGACGATCGGGATCCCCATCAAACATCAAACTCCCTAACTCCCCAGCCACGGAAACCCATGGACGTGTCAGATTTATTACCCTGACATCACCAGCCGAGCCCACAATTCCCATCCTCGTAAAAACCCCTACCAACAACCCTCATCCTCGCCTTTCCAAGCCGTCAACTGCCCAAGAAGTTCGTACACAGATCCCGACATCAGGTTCTAAGTACCCGCCTTCTTCTGAACAAATTGCCGAGGAGACTGATCCAATTAAAACCACCACCACCTCGCAATCTACTACCGTGCGGCATTCGCGAGCTGATGCTCCACGACAAAACACCACACGGGGTTTTCTGTTGGATGTTCGAAATATTGAGATCTTGCTCTTTAGTCTCCTTTTGTTACTTACTCTCCACCTCGGGTGTGAGATTGCGAGGAGAGGGGAGAAGGAGACTCTTGTTTTGGTTGTTAGACCTTAAAGGGCGGTATAAGGAAACCGAGAGAATCGTAGGAAAGAATAGATGAGAGGGAGGGAATTGAAAGGGATATATGTAAAGGATGGCGCGTATAGATGTCAGAGAGTTATGTGGCATCTGGGATGTTGTTAGTTTGAGTCGTTGGATGAGATAGATAGACGAGGAGGAATTGATCGATGTTTTTTGTATTTCCAGCTCCTGAGAGGCATTGGCAACTGTGATGTCTTTAGTAGAACCTCCAGCATATATCCGTACCCAGTCTGCTTCGATAAGGTTGCATATTCGAGTCCAACGACAGAATTTAGCTTTGGCAACGAAAAATGGGCCTAGCTGAAACAAGCAATGCACTGCTGAATTTCCAGCTAACCTTCCTCTTCACTCCCATTCTCCTCCGAACCCCTACTACTCCAACCCATCTCAGACCCCAAACTCTTCCCCGCCCTCTTCTTCCTAGGTTTCTTGTCCATACCCCTCCACCCTCTCTTCACGGGTCTAAGATACCCATCAACATGAACCGCCCCCTCCACCTCCTCATCACTAGCAGCATCAAACTTCGCGACTTCCTCCCTACTCATCTCATGAAAACTCCTCAAATGAGCCGTGAGATGTAATTGATCTTTGAATCCCTTTTGTTCCCTACAATCCTTCACTGGACATAAATAACTTCCAGAAAACACATCTCTGAAGGGTTTAACACCCACTGTCTGAGAACCTTCAGAATCAGAGATAGCTGCTTGAGCATCGAAGTCGGGGATTAACTCAGGTTGATATGTTTTTTCCAAAGTTGTATTTTCATCAAAAAATGGTGCCTCAACCAAAGTCCTAACCACCATCCCCTCCCCGAAAATATCCGCACACCTCTGCGTCGCCCTCTTAATAACATCCGCCGGAAAGCCCACAAGAGCCGCAGTCCCAAGAACCTCACTCCAATCTCTCAACCCCAACCTCTTCTGATGATTCTCAGCCGCAAGCACCGGATCAGCTCTATTCTTCCTCGGGGTAACGGGTCCCTTGGAAGGAGATTTCGAAGGGGATTTTGTAGGTGATTTCCTCAGCGCAAAAGCAGGGAGAGGTTTCTTCTGCATTCGAGCGATACGGATCAAATAGTCTTGCTCGGTTTCTCCTTCTAGGACGGGATATTGGATTGGTTGACGACCACGACGGGAACGTGTCGTGCTGTTTTTGCGACGGATGAAATCCTCCGGGCTTTTTGGTTCGATGCTGGGTTCTTCTTGGCGTTCGCGATGGACTAGGTTATGGATTTCGAATTTGCGTGGTCTTCCTATACCATTTTTGGTTGGTGATTTACTGGGGGATCTGTTAAAATTGGACTCGCTATCGCTGTCTGCTTCTGTGTATCGACGACAGGTTGCTCGTGCATGGTGTAGAGCAGTAAGTACTGCATCTAATTTCTCCATCGAGTACCGAACAGTGGGTCGTAAAAGCTCCGCTGATTTCTCATCATCCACAGAAACAACCGGCTTTAGATATGTAGTCGCAGGCGCTTGACTCCCTTCCTTGAACCTCAATTCATTATCTTCGCGATATCCACCATCCTCAGATTCCTCGTCCTCATCCCCAGCATCGGGCTGATTTTCGTCTCCAATAGCCTCGTCTTTTCCCCATTCCCTCCTCTCAAATTTCTCCTTCGAAAATCTTAAACTCGTAGCCGTAAGGACATCCTCTAGAAGCCTACTAGCTTTCTCACTCCCCCTCTCCTCCTTCCGAAAAGTATGTCCCTCATACCCAACCGCCTCTCTCTCCCTCCTCTCCTCTCCCTCCCTAGGAACTTCCCCCGCAGGCAATGGCCATGCAGTCCAACTCTTCGGTGGTAAAAAGGGTTCGTCTCTATCGGTATCAACCGGATTCTCACTCTGCCCCAATTAGCCCATTATTCAACACCCAATGCCAATCCTACGTACAGGCTCTCCCCTCCTATTCCCCTCCACCAGCTGCCTCTCCCTCCTCCTCAAAGCGAAAGCATTATACAAATGCGCACTCAAATCCCTCCTCCTCAACTCCTCTAGCGATCCCTCAAGTCCCCTCTCCTGTTCCGTGAGACTAAGCCATGTCGAAGAAGGTCCCGTCCAACGATTTGGTCTTTCGGGTTCGTCTTCTTCGTCTTCTTCGGAGAAATCAGGATCTTCGTCACGGCCCTCGAGGGAATCTGCGTCTTCGGGATTGTGCGCTGGAGGAGGGGGGGAGGAGGGATTGTACATGGAGGAGGACATGTTCGTTATGGGGTTTGAGTTACCATTGGGGAGTTGACGTGACGTAGATCCTTTGGAGACGATTTTCTGCCGCGGGGTACAGGGGTGTTGAGCGGGATAGGCTAGCCTTGTTTGGGAATGACAACTCTAAGAATTTGAACTAGTTTCTATACTAATGTTTATGACGGCAAATTTTGAGTTTAGTCCATTAGCTTTTTACAATCAAATTACTCTCTCCGAATTATAAAATGCAAAATATTTCCCATCATAAATGACTACCCATTCACTGAATTAATGATCTCACAACCAGCCCATAAACAACCATTTAGTGAATCACTATATGACGACTACTAACAACCCCTCCGTCTCAGCCTCAAAGACTAACATAAAAGCCACTCCACCGCCTACAGATCAGCCACGAACTACTCACACCAAAACAAACACCAGAACGCGATCCGGTCCACGATCCACCGAGACCGAGGACTAGTTTACGCATTTTCAGAGACAACTTGTTAAACCATCAAGTCCATTACAACAAGCTCCCGTAGCTGTCAAACTTAATCAAACAAGACCAACACCACCAAGAGGAGTGAAGACCACGGAAGACCACATCCCATCGTCATCCATCTGCAGTCTGGACTCAGAATAAGTTTACCTTACCTACTCGGGTTTCGGACTATTTCCCCACACTCATATCCACGCCACACTCATCTCCATACTCTCTCATATTCCCATCTGGGCAGGTTATTCAAGTGAGAGAGCGTTGGCGAGAACATTCATTCTCTCTATTCCGTCCTTCGTTCTTTTATTTTTCAAGTCTGTTGACTTGACACCACATTCGTTTTCTATCTTGGCGGGTGTTGCGAATGTCGTTCTCTTATTATCGATACGAAAAGAGAAGAGTATTGGAGGCGTAGTTGTGAGCTGGTTGGAGAGAGGACTTTTGAATATTGGAGGAGCATCCACGATCAAGGAAACAGATTTCGCAGAGAGAATTTGAAAACTGCGAGTATTTCAGCTCGCTGTCGAGGCAAACGTCGGCCTATCGAATTACAGTAGATCTGTATCGGAGGACAGTCAAAATGAACTCCGAAATAGACGAGAACACTCACACCCCCTTTGCGAAGAACCGAGGACACCAAAGACCAATGGGCGAGTCTCGTACCTCCTCCGCCACATGGATCCACGTCCCAGCAGCCCAAAAACTAAAACCAGACTCTGGAAACTCATCAGCACCATGGATTCACAGTCCCACAATCATTACACCAAAAGACTCACAAGTCTTCGACGACCAACCTGAACCGGACCCAGAAGCCACAACCTCCAAAAAGAGGGCAAGAGTAGACTCAGGAGTCTCCCTCTCCAGCATCTCCTCCCTCTTTAAAATCAACCACTCCAAGTCCTTGAGATCGAGTACCATAATATCTAAATCCTCCGTATGTTCGACCACGAACATAACAGTATCTTCAACATCTACAGCACCCGAGAAGCCAGCCGTGCAACCAAAGAAAGTCAGGTTCGCAGCGGGAAGCGAGAAACCTTTGGATAGATTCCACCGAGAATCACAAGCTCGACATAAGGTGATCGATGACCAAATCAGAGCTCGTCGCGAGAAAGAGAAAGCACGGAACAAGAGGGCCAAGGAATGGTTGCGGGTGTGTAGACAGCATAAGAAGGTGTCGGAGAAGAAGTTGAGGAAGGCTGTGACAGAGAATAGAATCATAGACCAGGGGACGAGGATGACGAGGTTTAAGAGATGGGCCAGAGGCGTGTTTAGTGGTGGCCATAGGAGAGATAGTGAGTGAGTTTTCGAGGTATTTTCAAGGATCAATATTTTAGCACAGGATGTTATGATATGATGACGGCCTGGAGACACGCTGCCATGGGAGAGGCTTTCGGTTTCGGCGCAAGTGAAATGTTTTGTTTTAGAGCTTGGTGTACCGTTGCATAGGCAGTAGGACATAAACCCGCCTGGTTTGAAAAATAATTTTTATTTATTATTTTATCTTTGAACTCCGCGTAATAATCCAGGGGGCAGCAGTATCATATCTGCCGGATTTCCTTTCCTCTCATTTCCGGACGTTCGACTTCCCATTCATCGCGTAGTACAGCAAACAGAGCATCGGCCACAAGTATGCTCAATCCCAAACTCCATACCAGAGTAATGGCATAGAAGAAGTTTGCGTTTCCACTTCCCGCATAGATCCACAAGTAGTAAAATGCTGGCCCAAGTAACGTGGCGTAAAGTATTGTTGAGAGAGCAAGAAATGTATATCTCATCAACGGGAAGACGTGTCGATATAACGGCAGTACTGCTAGGTACAAGGAAGTATCAGAAATGGATGGGTATGGCTTGAATATTGCAAACACCCCCAGCAGAGTGATGATTACGAATAATGGTTGTCGTCGAAGTCGAATCGTCAAGCCAGCAACGTAGGATGAGAGCTGTAACCAGAATACGCCCAAGAAGAAATTCCGGAAGGAATCAAACATTTCGATGAAAAAGTACCACCAAAGTCCAACATTCGGAGTCAAGTCTGGGAGTAGTAATTGTACACCATAGGTAGATTCGATGAATTCCCATGAGCCTGTGATGATGTAGGACATTTGAAACAAGGAGTATAGAAATCCGGCAACTCCTGCGACGTTTCCTGCGATGAAGCCATATATGGGGTCGTTTTGTTGTTTTGCTGGCCTGTGATCATAGCATAAAAGCAGAAGTGGAGGGAAAAGGAGTATTGGGTACATGGAGAGGTATGAGGCGACTGAAAGGGCAAACATGGAGGTAAATGAAGAACCAATTACCGCCTTGGAAATGGCGTGTAGAATAGCGCAAGTGGTAAATACGCTTGTTGGCCGACCAATACATGTTGCGATCGTAAAGGGGTTGAACAGGAAGCTATTGTCCTGTCAGTAATGTTCCTAGCAGGCAACCAATATAATACTGACGCTGCAGCAATAGCATAGCTAGTCCATTTCTTGGCCCTTCTAGGGGAAGAGTATAGTCTGGAAGAACCAGCCTCTCCTGACTCGGAAATCTTCATGAGAGCATTTGCGCTCAATATGTCCACCACAATATATAACAAATAAGTAATTGACGGCCATGACATGGAGTTCGGGAGGAGCGCGAAGAGGGGGAGGAGTATTGGCGCTTGGTGGTAGACTCCCCCATCGTAGGGAGAGACATTGTGGTTGTAGAGAAAGAGGCCTTCTTGTACTGCAATGGCATTAGCTTGAGTATATAACACAATGGCAGCGGGTCTTACATCTCTTGAAGCTCGTTACAGGAGTCGATATCTCAACTCGAGCAGTCAGCAGATCTGGCAGTCCTGGGAAACACGTAAACAGCAGAAAGCGCACAGCAGCGGCGGCGCTAAATATGGCGACTTTCCTTCTGTCGACGTTCATAGTGGTAGAGTTCGTGCTGGCGCAAAGGAGTGAAGCGCGATAGTTGTGGTGTTGTCTGGCCCATAATCGGGTTCTCGGCTTCAGTGACGGAGTACTAGGGACTTGGCGCTGCGGAGTCGGACTTGGGCCGATGCGGTCTCCGAGAGCGGTGAAGCTTGTTCAATCAAGCCGAGCGCATTTTCTTATCGCTGCTCCAAAACTTTTTTTCAAGAGAAAGTTCCCAACCCCACATACAACACCAAACCATCTTCAATTCTACAACCACCGCAGCCATGGGACGAATCAAGAAGAAGGGTGTTGCTGGTCAGGCTAAGAACTTCATCACCAGGACTCAGGCCGTCAAAAAGCTGCAGATCAGTCTGCCAGATTTCCGAAAACTCTGCATCTGGAAAGGAATCTACCCCCGCGAACCTCGAAACAAGAAGAAAGCTTCCAAATCGTCCACCGCATCAACGACCTTCTACTACACCAAAGATATCCAATACCTCCTCCACGAGCCGTTACTGCAGAAGTTCCGCGAACAGAAATCGCTCGAGAAAAAGATCTCCAAAGCTCTTGGGAGAGGAGATGCCCACGATGCCTCGAGATTGGAGCGCAATGCGTCACGACCTGAGAAGACTGGAAAGACGAAATATACCCTCGATCATGTCATTCGAGAACGATACCCGACTTTCGTCGATGCGCTCCGTGACCTCGATGATTGTCTTTCGATGTTGTTCCTCTTCGCCAACCTGCCGTCCACACCAACAGTTCCTGCAAAGATGATCGCACGGTGCGAGCGTCTATGCCTAGAGTTTGAGCATTACTTGATTGTGTCGAATAGTCTACGAAAATCCTTCCTTTCAATCAAGGGGATTTACTACCAGGCGACCATTCAAGGCCAAGATATTCTATGGCTCGTTCCATACAGATTCAATCAGCGAGTCACAGGAGATGTCGATTTCAGAATCATGGGAACTTTCGTTGAGTTCTACCAGACTCTGCTGGGATTTGTCAACTTCCGTCTTTACACGTCCGTTGGACTAGTTTACCCTCCCAAATTCGATCTCACCAAGGACGACCAAGGTGCAGAACTTGGCGCATTCGCTTTGGAAGGAAATGGTGTTGGTGCCCTCGAGCAGCCAAAGCAAATCGCGAATGGAACAAATGCGACACCTAACCCAAAGCTCCAGGCCGAAATCGATAAGCTCATGTCACAATTAAATAACGGCGAGAAGGAAGACAAGGAAATGACGGAAGCTCCAACGGGTGAGGAAGATGGAGAGGGAGAGGAGGAAGCCACAGAGACAATGGATAAATTTGAGCCCGCCGCACCAGGTGGTGATATTTTACTCCAACCCTCGTATTCAGCAACCGACCCTTCGACACTCTTCTCCAACTTCACATTTTTCCTTTCACGAGAGACGCCTAGACAGCCAATAGAATTTATTCTACGAGCCTTTGGGTGTAAGCGCATTGGGTGGGATGCCGTATTGGGTGAAGGCGCATACACACACAACGAGTTGGATCCATCCATCACTCATCAAGTTGTTGACCGTCCTCCTATACAACTCGACCCTGAGATTGAGGAGGCTGCTGACAACCAAACTGCACAAAAGTTACAAAGAGGAGCTCGGGTACCCGGTAGAATCTATATCCAACCTCAATGGATCTGGGATTGTGTCAATGACGAGGAGTTGAAGAGACCCGATTTATATGCTCCTGGTGCTTCGCTGCCACCTCATCTCAGTCCTTTCGTCAAGAAGGTCCGCGGTCAATACGATCCTAGCGCACCACTGAACGAGCAAGAGCGCGAGGACGAGGAACTGGAAGTTGAAAGCGACGAGGAGCATGAGGTGGATGAGGAAGACGCCGAGGAATTGGCTGCTCAAAAACCAAAATCCCTTGTTGACTTGGAGGTTGACGCCACCGCTGCGGGTATGGATGTTGCAGGGTCCGAAGACGACGATGAAGAAAGTGATGCACCAGAGGAATTTGGAGGTTTCTCGGACGCTGAAGACGAGTCGGAAGACGAAGCTACTTCAACTGCATTACAGCGACAACGCGAATTGGAGGCTGAATTAACTGGTGTTCAACTTGAAGAGAAGGTTGTTGACCCTCGAGCAAAGGCCAAAGCGGATGCCAAGAAGAAAGCCGCAAAGAAGACCAAGGAGGAAGACGAGGAGCTTGAGCGAGCCAAGATGATGATGAGCCGAAAGAAGCGAAAGATTCTGGAGAAGATGGTGTACAGTAATAAGAAGAAAGATGCCGAGGCAGAGACTCTGCGACACAAGAGGAGAAAGATTGAGAAATCGGGGAAAGCCGCTCCACGGGAGTGAGTGATGGGTGATGGGCTTTAAAAGTGTGGAGTTTTGAGGCGTTTGGGAGGGGGATGCTGTACTTTACAATAGCCTCAGATGCCATGAATAGATAATTCAAAAACCCAAAAGACACACTTCTATGTACAACTGTGAAGTAAATAAAGTTATTAGCTCCCACCCGTCCACCCGTTGATATATATATATATATCTTGTACTCCCCGGAACTAAATGTAGAGTGCACAGACATTTAGTATGGCACAGAGGGGGGAGGATAGGCCCAGGTTCCGGAAGAGGCCTCCTTGTAAAGTCATGTGAAAATGATCCAACGCGACAACAACCTCTCACGCTCCATCAACCAGCTTCACTCCTTCCTTGCTTCGCCTTCGCATATTCCCCGGATATTTGTCCCGCAATGACATGACGCATCGAGGCCTCGCGGTCCGCTCTAGGACCTTTCAACGCTGATAACCACCTCAAAATGGCCTCGCAACCAAAGGCTCCCCCAGATGTCATTCGGAGCCGAGATGCATCGCATACATCCCCCCTCGACCGTCGAACAATGACCAGTACATCGAGTTCGAACGTGCGATACAGTTTTGGGAGCAGTGACACGGGCGAATCGAGTACCGCAAGTCATCAAGAAGCCTCTTCGTTTGTTGAGCACACCGGGGGAGTGGCAGACGATGATGAAGAAGAGAATGGGAAGCTGGAAGCACAACAAGTGGCGGCAGTAAAGAGTGGGAAGGGAAGTCATAGAAGCCATAGGAGCAGGTCGAGTGGTGGATTTCTATTATCGAAATCGGCATTCGAGCCTCCGTCGTCAAATCTACCTGAGCCAGAGCATATCCCGCGCCAACGCGCCCCGGCCCACGATCGAAAGGGCAAAGCTCCAATACGAAGTACCAATCTCGAGAAAAGGCATCCGAAGACGCTTTCCAGCCTTGGTACACGAGTTCGTAGCAGCCCGTTAGCTGGCAACGTGACGAATGCATCACCGGGGCAGGAGAAAAGTTTAAATATTACAAAATACGATGGGGCCGAAGGGGACAATAATGGGGAAGATAAACCTACGGCTCCGAGTCTTGATGTGGACTCTGCCCAAATTGTGAATTTGGCTCTCAATTTGAATGAAAGCAGGAGAATTGCTGCCAGGCGGAACATATCAACCCCTCTGCCACCCATTACCCAAGATTTTGCTGAAGGGTTTGCTGGGGGGAGTCTTCGCCATCATCTACAGCAACAAAGGCGATCATCTAGAAATATATCACCGAAGCCAGAGCGTGGGGAAAGAGGAACAGCATCACTACCCAGGATTCCCTCCGGCCATAGATCCAGCAGCCCCTTGCAACCTGCCTTCGAATCACATACTGAAGGGAGCTATCAGTATCAGTTCTCACAATCAACGTTAGCCCGTGCGGAAAAAGCCAAGAATGCGATTGAACTTATGGCTCAGTATCGTCGCTTGCTGCAATATCTACCCCCTTTGAAACCGCAACCTCACGTTGAATGTACCACTACTGAGGAATCCGGAAATGACCCAACGTCCCCCACCTCTGCTCCTGCCTCCAGAGCAACCTCTACAACTTTCCCTACACCTAGGCCACTGGGAAGACCTTATAATCCTCTGCAGTATATCAGGAATCGAAAGGTTCGTCTCCGCACTGGCAATACTATTAACGGAGAGGCCGAAGGCTTTGGAGATATTGATAAAGTGACATCATGGGTCGATGATGTATCAAAACAATCTTCGCTCGAGGAGTTCCAAACTTCGGATTGCCTGTTCTTGCCCATTTTGTCCGAGCCCTCAGAAGAAGCAACTTCTCCGCATGCGTCCCCAAAATCTAGTATCAGTAAAAATCAAAGAGTGAAACGCCCTCGAAATGATTGGATTACCGACCCGACGGATATGTTAGCAGACGTGTTTTGGTTAGAGCAGGAAGATCACAAGAAACTGATTGAGGATAATCATGGCAGAAGGATATTTCCACAAAAGGCCGAACTTAAGCGCCCAATGTCACGAAGGAGCGTTGACCCAACTCCTCAACACACACCCAGTCCCGCTCATCAGAAATTAGAGTCCCCCGAGACCGATTTACGAATTGATACGAAGTTACCTGATTTCAAATCTGTAAAATCCGAAACGGAAAAACACTCGGATAGCGCTACTTCAAAAGCCAAACAGAAACTGCGACATGTGAGAGATGCTGCACGCGGACATCATGGACATCACAGTCCAGCAGAACATGGGGGCCACAAGATTCGCTCCAGAAGCAGGTCAGATTCTTCCTCTGAGAGTGATCGCCGCCCACACAAATCATCTGGAAAGAGGCGAAGTGGTACAACAGATAGCCATGATCGTCATGGGGCGGATATTCTAGAAAAACAGATGATGGAAATGCTTGCGAGGGAGTCGAAAGAGAGCGATTGGAATCTTTCCAACGACGATAAGCAGCGGACACGATACTCGAGCGATTTCCAAAAACCAGTAGCCGTAGCAAGGCCGGAATCCACTAAGAACGGGTCAGCTGTGAACAGTCGATCCGGGTCTGTCATCAACAAGGAAACAGTTGGAGGCCCAACCCGATATTATTCATCCGGTAGAGCAAGTCTTGAAGTCTCAGGTGTCAACCCACGGCGTTCTATGGAGGAACTTGATAATACTGCTCCTAGTTCTCCGGAGACGAGAGCTTCAAGAGCTTCGCTTGCCTTCATTCCAAGTATAGCTATGGATCTATCACCTCCTGCTAGTCGATCCACTTCTCCATTGAGGAGATCTCTGTCGAAGCCCAGGCACAAAATCACACCTTTCCGTGATCAAAGCACGGATCGAAGTCGTCAACGTTTACCATTTGAGGAAGACTCGCCCCTCTCAGCTCATCTCAAAGAACTTGCCCCAGAAAGTCCAAGTACGGCTGAAAGACGTAGGCGGTCGATGAGTCCTGTGAAACTGTTAACAGGCCGTAAAACGGATGAAACTGTAAAGCCTCCTCTCAAGAAGAACGGAAGTTTACGAAAAGCAAAAGGAGAGGATTCCGGTATCAAGGGTCTTTTCAAGAGTAGTCGCAATCCAGTCACGAGAGTTAGTGATTTTATCTGGAAAAGTGCCAAAGAACAGTTACCAAGTTTCAACTCTGGATTTTCCACCGACGAGTCGGAGGCAGAAGATGTCAAAGACCCACAATCAAAGACTCAAGTTAGTCATTCGCGAGCAAGTTCAGTGGGAATCTCAGACGAGGAAATGTCAGAGTTACTCGCCAAAAGAGGGGAAGCGCCTTATTCTCACGACCTCCCAACTTTCACATCTCCCTTCGAAGGTCGAGGACGTCCCACAAAGAGTCGAACCGATGAATTGAAATCCAAATCCGAACCCCAGTCTAAAGAAACAATACCAAGCAGCACCTCGACACTCAAACCACCTCCCAGAATCGATGTACATAACTCATCACCAGCCTCTTCGCCTGATGGACCTGCCATTCGTCCATCACGAGATTCATCTCCTTCCGATGTTGATTCTCGCCGGCAGAGTTTAGCAACAGGCGCTCGTCTCAATGAAATCCTCGGGATGCCAGGCCAGCGACGAAACGCCCTTCCAATGACTGGTCTCGCAAATCTCGAAGTCAGCAGACAAAGCAGAGCATCAACAGAAAGTAGACGGCACTGGTCCATCTCCGACCGCGAAGTCTCCGTGCAACGGGGTTCAATGACTAAAGTCGAGATCGCTCGTGTTCGCGCCCTCCTTCTCGGTTCGGGTATTAAAGCGAAAGAAATTTCGAGGAGGGCGGCGGAACTCCAGGATCTAAGGGATGCTGATTGTCCCCATTACTCCGGCATCGTTCAACTCGCACCGGATAACAAAACTACGAACTTTGTAGCGCCGAGGAGTAGACAACATATCCTAGCAGCCCAGCTCCTAAGCACTGATATCCAACTCTCCTCCCGAGTCTTCAAATCCTCCGCAGACGACTTCTCACAGAAAACAATCAACGACCTTTTAGTAAACATCGAATCCCTCCAATCTCGTCTCACCAATAACCTTACGCCTATGACGCGTAAAACGGGCGATGAAGCGGATGAAGTAAGTAAGGATTTAGTTATGGGGCAGACTCTTATGGTTAAACGGCTTGGAGATAAGATTGATGTTATGATGCGTAGACGGAGACGACGATTTCGGTGGTTAAGGAGAGGGGGATGGGTGTTGGTTGAGTGGGGACTCGTGGGGGTTATGTGGTGGGTTTGGTTTTTGGTTGTTATTGCTAGGGTTGTTTTGGGGGTTGGGAGGGGAGTGGTGGGGGGTGGTAGGTGGTTGTTTTGGTTGTGAGGGTGGTGGGTGATAGTGGATGAGAGTAGAGAGTTTACGATGGTGTCTTATATTTAGGATAGAATAGGATGTGGAAAGGAGGTTTTCGGTTGGATTAGTGGTTAGACGTATGCTTGTTTGATAGGTGGTAGGATAGTCTTGATACCCAGTTCAGTTCTTTATTTGTTATAACGAGTATATACTTCTTCTCTATTTTAATAGTAATCTACTCTTCACTTATTCGTTCCTTTCTATAGTTATATAGACTATTGATAAGATAGTAAAGAATATAATAAGACGAGATAGAATTTAATAAGAAGAATTAGAACTAATAAGATAGAATAGAACGAGAGAGTGCTTTTAATCGTATTTAAGTAGCTATATAATTTGTTATATATCTATTATAGACTAAAAAATCTACTACGTAATCTCTGTTCTACTTCTAGAATAGATTTTATCTTTCTATCTTTCTCTACTTTATTAGAATAACTTATTTTCTTATAATTATTAAAGATTACTTTATATATTAAAGAATATCTCTCTTAGTAATAAATTTCTAGTGAAACAGGCTTTCTAATACTCTTTTACTGATTAGTTTAAATATTTATATTAATAGCATTTTCTTTAGATAATAGAAAAAGATAATTTATTTATATACTATAATTGATATTTATATATTTTTTAAGTAAGTTTAGTTAAATTAAGTTATAATTTTAGAGAGATAGAGAGATATTATAAAAGATAATTTTAAGAATTATTATCTATTTAGTAATAAATCTTCTTTTATCTTATTTATACTTTTAATTAAAGATATATAGTTAGACTTAAATACTAATACTTTTATATAAATAAATTATTAATAATTAGCTTTTAATATAAATCGAGAATTTTTTACTCTAATATAATTAGCGCGATATATCGTTAGAAAAAGATAGATGATTATTAATATATATTAGCTTTTTTAAGCTAGTCGCTTTATTTAGTAAATAGAAATTTTATAATATAGTTTACTCTTTTTTTCTACTAATTATTAAAAGATATAGAAGTAGTAGATATTTAATCTAACTATTAGAAAATAGAATTATAAAAAAGCTATATACTAATTATCTTAAAATATTATAATAGTATACTATTATCCTAGATAGCTGAGAGTACCTGCTATATATAAGGTTTTAGTAGTTATTATCTTATATTGTCTATTTTAAGAAGGTTACGTAGGTTCGAGCTTTTGTATTAGCCGACGTATAACGTTAGTCGGTTTCAGACCTTTTTATACTATCTAAACCTCTTATATATTAGCATTGTTTAGAGCTATCTTCGCTCTTTACCTTTAGTTTTCGTGTTAATAACTACGAATAGACTACTTCTCTACTCTACTCCTGCCTTATTATTATATTAAACTAAAGGTTACTCTTCTTATTAGACTTCTTAACCTTACTTCTATTCCGGCCTCTCTACTACTAACTCTACGAACCTCTTTAAAAACGGCTTCCTAAACCCTTCGCTAGCGACTCTCGAATCAACACCTAGCTTAAGACCCCCCCTCTAGCTTCGGATCCCCTTCTTCTAGTATCTAACCCCTATCTAGTATCTTCGGATCCCTCTCTCTAGCATCTTCGGATCCCCCCTCTCTAGCGTCTTCGGACCCCTCTTCTAGTATCTTCGGATCCCCCCCTTCTAGCGTCTACGGACCCTCTTCTAATCATACCCCCCCTTCCTAAGTTCCGCTACGAGGCGTTAAACGACCTTCTAGAGCTACCTCTCTTTTCGAAAGACTCTCTAAACCCTCTCCGACTCGCAACCGCACGCCGAAACAACAAGGGCTTAGCCTCAAAGACAACCTTCCCAAATTCAGACGATATACGAATAATAGGCAGACGAGATAGAGGCAAAAGGTACACAAAGGATAAAACGATCGGTTAGAGAGATAGAGGATAAAATTATAAGCGAACTTCAAAGTTAATAACCTTCCCACCTTCGAACCCTCACTGATCCGACCCTCTTTCAAACCCTCCTCGTTCGAATCCTCCTTTGCTTTTCAAAGCTCGAATTCAGACCTCTCTCGCTTAAGGGATATAGCTGCCTCTAATACCTTCTCACCACTTCTCTCGAATCTCGACTCGGATATAAATCAGTTAAAATACGCTTTCCGTTAGAGCGAAACTTAGAAGCAAGCTCTTAGCTAAGTTATCGCTATTAATTCTAACTAAACATTATCTAACTTTAAACTTTTTCTTTAAAAATACCTCTATTAATAAACATTTAAAAGACTACAGTTATAGACTAAGTCCTAGCTACTAGTATAAAGGTTAAAAGAGATAGAAGTGGAATTAAGAAGAAGATTATACTAAAGAAACGTTCGCTTTTCGAGTATAGCTATACTCGGAGAGAATAGAAATAGTTTTTTTATATATAGGATATACCTTAGCTCGTCTAAATCTCTTATAATATAATAGCGACTCTTCTTTAAAATCAGAAGATAAATAAGTCCTTAAGTACTCTAATTTAGAGAGAGAATAAGGTAATACGATAACTTTAGTATTAAACTCTTTTAACTAGCTAAAATAACTTAATAACTTCGGAAATAACCTCGCCTTTAACTATCTAAAACCTTATCAACTCTAGTATAGAGTCTTATATTCTTTACTTTCTTTTTACTTCTAGCTAGGCTAAAAGTTCTTTTTTTATTCAAACTCGAATCGGATATAAGTTAGTATACTCTCGAAGTAAGCTCTTAACTAAGTTATTACTATTACTTATAACTTACTTCTCAATATTCGCCTTCGACTCTACTTTATGATTTTTACTTTAAACTTTTTCTAACCTCTTAGATAGATCAGACTACTCTCTTTTAGTAAACGCTTACTTTAATATTAAAGGATTAGAAACGAATTCTCTCTTTTATAAGCATCTACGAATTAGTTCAGTTACGATTCGAACCTAAAGTCGACATCTCGTCTCGCTTATAATAAAATATAATTAATCTTCAAACCGAGTCAGCTACGATTTAGACTCTAATCTACCTTCTCACTTATAACAAAATTAATAAATATAATAAATACTATAGTATTTTAATTTAACTCTAAACAATAAGAGAGATAGACTCGAGGACGAGTCTTTTTTAAGAGAGAGAGATATAATAGTATACTATTATCTTAGATAGCTAGGAGTATCTACTATATATAAGGTTTCAGTAGTTATTGTCTTATATTGTCTATTTTAGAAAGGTTACATAGGTTCAGGCTTTTATATTAGCCGACGTATAACGTTAGTCGGTTTCGGACTCTTTTATACTATCTAAACCTCTTATATATTAGTATTATTTAGAGCTATCTTCGCTCTTTACCTTTAGTTTTCGTATTAATAACTACGAATAGACTACTTCTCTACTCTACTCCTGTCTTATTATTATAAATATCTATAAAACTCTATTTAGATTTAAAGAATTCTTTTAGAGATTATAATATAAATACATTAGTAGATTTTAAGAATTAGAATACGAAGACTTAATATCTATATATAGTGTATTCTATAAACCTCTAGTAGTTCTACTTCGTCTCTAAGACTGTCTATAGAGCTAAGTTTAAGTTAAAAAAGCGACGTAGTAATACCTCTTTTACGACTATTAGAGTTTTAGACCTCTTAACCTTCTACGAAGAAGCTACGTTATATATAGTAATATACTAGATATTAGTAAAAAAGACCTATATAGCTTATTTACTTAATAGTAGTATCTATAGACTACTAAAACGAACTAATTAAAAAAGCCTCTAAAGCTAATTCTATATATTTACTAATACTAGAGAACTTCTACTCTAGATATACCGCGGAATTATATATAACTCTAAGAAGGTAAGAGCTATATACTAATCTAAGATTAGAGGTAATACTTATAATAGTTATTCTATATTATTAGTATATACTATATTTAAGTTAAGAGAATTACTAGAAGAGGTAAAGAATCTCTAGTAATAGTAATAGAGTAATTAAAAGAGGTCTAGGTAGTATAAATAGAAGTATAGAACTAAGTACTACTCTTAGGTTAAACCTTATAACGTAATAGTAAGTTAGTAACAAATTAGCTAGTATTAGGATTTCACTTATTATAGTATTACGTCTTCTCTAAATCTACTAAAAGCAACTGGATTAATACTATATAACGTATTTTTAGGTTGAAAACGCTCTAAGGAGCTTGAATTTAGAAGATGAAAACTCTGCTATATATATAAGGAAAAGGGGTTATATAAGACTCTCTTTTCTATAATATACCTCTTAGGTCTAGAAGACAGCTTCCTAGGCCTATAAACTTAAACCAGATTATAAAAGAACCTCTTAACTATATCGCTCTCTATTTCTACTCTAGAGAGTTCTATAGAGCTATGTATATTACTTTAAACTCTTGAATAGCGATCCTAGATAACATTCTTAAGAGTAAGTTCCTACTCCTAGATCCTGTCTAACTTCCTCCCTTATTTTGGTGAAGATAGCGGGTAGCGTTTGTAAGATGTAGTAGCTTGTAGTTAGCGTTGTATGCCAGCTTCGTAGAGTACTAGGCTTCCGAATTCGAAGTGTATTTTCGAGCACCCCTTAGGGTGAGCTAGCGCGCCACTGGGCTTCCGGTTTGTAATGCCTACTCGTAGTAGAGCTTTCGCCATATTCGAAGTTGAGAGAGTCCCGTGGGAGAGTCCTGTCCACGCTTGTTAGGAGAGTCCTTGTTCGTGCTTGTTGAGAAAGTCTCGTATTCGAAGTAAGGAGAGCTGTACTCGTAGTAGAGCTTCCGAATGCTCGTCGAACGTGAGCATCGAGGGGTTGGTTACGCTGGCCGACAGCGGAGAGCGTTCTGAATACGTCGCAACGTTAAATGCGTAAGCAGAAGATAAAGTTGTAAGAGTATACTACAAGTGTAAAGTACACTGTATGTGCAAACCGGGCTCATAACTGTTGCGATTACAGAAGCTATATCGAGAGCATGGGATGAGCAAAGCATCTACTTTAACTTCACTTTGCTCATCCCATCTAGAAAAAAAAAGATCTCCAAAATCTACTAGTACAAAAGGGGTTGGCGCCAACGGCGAAAGGCAACCTAACCAACTGCAGCTTGTTTTCCCACAACAACACTTTCTTTCCGCAAACACCATCCCCTACTACTATCCCCCCCCCTAAATAAAATGTAAGCGCACGGCCGCTGTGCCATACTAAATGTCTGTGCACTCTACATTTTATTTAGGGGGGGGGGATAGTACCTCGACCCAACTCTTTGAGTTTCACCCTACGATGGAAAGTTCTGGTCGCAAGTTAAGCCCGGCGGAATGGGCCTCGGCCAAACCGCTTGCCCCGACACCACCCCGGGTGTCTGGAAAGTCGATTCTCATACTGTGGCCAAAACCGGTACCGCAACTCGGGCGGCTGAAGCTGCTACCATGAAGTTGGTTCGGTCAAAGACTTTGATACCGGTACCAGAGGTCTTCAGTACTTATGTTGTGGAAGAAACCGGCCAATACTGTATTTTGATGGAATTTGTTGAAGGGGATGTGCTACGCGACGTCTGGGATGATGGGACGGAGGAGTGGAAAATTTCTATTATAAATCAACTGAAAACCTTTATGGACGAGCTACGGACCATCAAGAGCGAAACTATTGGAGCTGTAGATGGAACCCATTGCGAGGATCAATTCTTCCAAGACACTCCAGGCGATTCATGACGGGTTGATTAACGCTATGAGACTCTCGCAAGATAATGTCTGGGTGGATATGGTGGCGGAATTCATCAGAGTTCTGCCGGCCCACGAAACAGTACTTACTCATTCCGACTTGACTTCACGAAATATCATTGTGCGGGGAGATAAGGTGGTTGCAATTTTAGACTGGGAGCTATCTGGGTTTTACCCCGAGTATTGGGAATATGTCAAAGCTTGCTATCGCCCTGATTGGGCTTCTGGTTGGACTAAAGAGCGTGTAGTGGAAAGGATTATGAAACCATCTTAGGCATGCGACGAGGCCCTAACGAGGCCCACATCTTACGCTTAGATACAGCCCTTGTAAAGAAAGGAGCGCAGCCTTCTAGTAGATATATATATCTACTAAACTTTTACTAGTAGTAGATATATATATCTATTAAACTTTTAGTAGTAGTAGATATATATATCTACTAAACTTTTAGTATTAGTAGATATATATATCTACTAAACTTTTAGTATTAGTAGATATATATATCTACTAGATTCTTACTAGTAGTAGATATATATATCTACTA